>JAZGTI010001993.1:14822-30056 GCA_036877585.1 Botia kubotai
CCCCCTCCAGCTTCCATTTTCTTCCCCTTTTCTCCTGCCATACCACCCTTGACTGTTTGCCACATTCCATAATCCCGGCCTCTTTCATATGGATAATGCTTCATGGGATTTTATACACTAGCTATATACCGCAGCTCAGCGCTGAGGGTGAATTTAGGTTTTTATCAGGTGTGAAACCGTAACCGTACCAACGGTGCCAGGTATTGAAACTGCACTTGAAAATGAAAAATCTATTACTTTTCTACTCGAGTATAAAGTGCATCAGGAAACAGTGTTTAGTAAATAGCAACACTGTTCAGCTTTTTCTATACATTTTTTACCCCAAATTTGTCCTCAAGGCAGGGTAGATGATTGTTTTCAGAAACATGCTTTGTTATGCTGGTTTGAAAGTCTCTTCTCATCTTGAAAGCAATCACGAAGTAAAGTGGTCTAAATATATTCGTATACCTTCTGTGGAAGACGCAGGACCATAAAAGGTTCGTCCAATCAGTGCAATCGGTCTGAATGCAACGATAGGATGTCCTACTTGCCTGTCAAACTATTAATTTGCATACCTCTGCGCACTATTGGAGGCGTGGCTTTAGAGATCACTCTGAACGGAGGGCAGGATCTTATGCTTTCAGTGCTAGCTTGCTGTTGCTAGCCTTTCTGAAATTGCCTACTGTACATTCAAGTACACCACCTACTGTACGTCTGTATTACCAAGGCAGTGCCAATACTTAAAAGCAACATGAAACCTCATTCACAGCTTTCTAATATTACATATTTCAAGAAAATGTTAACTTTTAACTTTTGTTAACACTAAATTTTGTCCATCAGAAATGTACAGAAAGTGGACAGTTCATATCAGATCGTATGATGGTATCATTTCAGAGGCAGAGCACCTTAGTACATTTTAATTAAAGATTATAAAAACATACATTTTTTTCCTTTTGGAATAACATGCACATTTAGCACAAAAAGCCCAGAGAATTTTAATTAAATGAATTAAATGCTCCAGTAACAGCTTAAGAAAAACGTTTTGTTATGGAGTATATGATGTTTAAAATACATTCTAGTAACGTTCTTGCAAAATCGTTTTTGATAATGTTAAAAGAAGTTTTAGAGAACATCAGCTAACGTTCTGAGAATGTTCACTGTTAGCTGGGGTATAGGATACCCAATGGACCCTGGGCCCTGTGATTTGAAGCAATGGCCCTGCTCTACTGTAACCACTGCCTACAGTAAAAAAATACCCTTTTTATTCCTAAATAGCCTTGTTCAGTGGTATACTCTGTCACATGGTTCTAGATTATGGTGGCCGTGAATTCTCGGTTCCTGAGAGACCGAAGGCCTTAAGCACACTGCCCAGTAATGATGGGGGTTCCTCACCCTGACACCACACCATTTATGATAGTTTTAATTCACCGTTTTTTACCCTGGAGCCAAATGGGACTTTTTCTTTTTGCTGTGGAAAAGATGGATTCGGGATACGCTCGGAACCTTAAAGAGCCCTTATCAATCCGCAATTCATGCACTCTGACCTCTCTCTCATCTCTAATAAACGCTTAATTGGATCCTTTAATACATAATTTCACAGTAGCTGTGCGGTTTCCTGATGTCTCATTACGGATGATAAGAGACGTGAATAAGGTGAGAAGGAAAAGAATCACACAGCTGTAAAGATAAAAGGAACATAACGAATACAAGATACATACGAAAACAAAATTAGATGACAGTAAAAATCACAGGAGGTTATAGGTGAGTGTAAGATTTGGTTATTTTTCTTCCTGATGTGATGTCATCTTTAAAGGTCGGGTAGGCAATTTCGGACAAGGTAAGCTTTAGGATGGCTTTAAATGCATAAGATCCTGTCCTCCGTTCAGAGTGCTCTTCAAAGCCACGTCTCCTCCAGTAGCGCATGGAGGTATGCAAATACATTGTTTGACTGATGAGTAGGACATCCTTTCATCGGACCGAATGTAACGATTGGACGAACAATTTATGGTCCTGTGCCTTCCACAGAAGATATATACATTTCTAAATATATATAAAACCACTTTACTTGCTATCGGGATGGTAAGAAACTTTCAACTAGCATAACGAAATTGTTTTTCTAAAAAAACAATAAAGTTTGTTTATACTGCCTTTAAGGTTTTCCTTGCGATGGGCAAGTGATTTACAGTATAACCTTCTGTTTCCGTTGCATCAAAATACGCTTTTTCTCATAACGCCACAGCGTTGCAACTTGTTTGGGGTGTGACTGCATTAAAGACAAGACACCCGATGATAACAGCGGACAAAACTGGACTTAAGATCGCAACGCTTTGCACATTTGTTTCTCAGGTGCGCAATGGCGCAATTATGGCGTTTCACACACCTGTCCATGCAAACCGGTTTTATGATAATTTATGCATTTTATGCAAGTGAATGTCGACAAACAACCAGTTTAAGTCGTACTGACAGTCCTAGATCACAGTTGTTCAGTGGACAGTAAATTGCAGCATAACCCATTTAATGGGCTTTAATCATCGTTTTTCTTTGCGTCAAAATAAACATGGCGCTAATCTTGGGTACAGACACAGTAACATTAATTGTACTTCGTGTTTCCTCACACACCTCACCTCACACAAATTGAAATTTTGTTTTAGAGATTGCGGAAGGTAAATACAGAGTTTTATAAAGCTGTATTTCTTAGTGTGACATGTACTTGAAGCCTTTGGTATAAAACAATATTAGTTTTCAGCAATCGTTGACTTGACCAACTGTCAAAATCTATATTGCTATAACCTTGTTAAAACACAACGTCTTTTCCACAGCCGAAATCTTAACTAGTTCAGATCTTACTCATCTGAATTTCCCTCATGAATGGTTGAATTTAATAGAAGAAATTAAAATTGTATTGTGTCTCACAATGGATTAGGCTGTGTTTCTAAACATGCCCAGTATACTCCAACAGCTCAGAAATGGTCAAGACCCGTGTGCATGGCTACTCGTAGACGTTCATCGTTCAGCAGATCTAAGTTATGTTTCAGTTATCAACTTGGTCTCATGTTTCACCCAAAATTACACAAGAATTTACACCAAAAATACAAATAGCTTGGTCATCTGGACTTTAGATTTTTATGAGAAATGTTTGAGTGTGTATTGAGATCGTTGAGTTTTGGGCATTGGGGCAGATCCGAGCACAGTTTGACACATTCCCGACTAACAATTTTAGGTTGTCAGAACATTTCCATTAAGTATAATATTTACATAATATATTAATGCTATTCAACGTTTTTTTTTTATTCTGTACGTTTTTTTTAAAACTTAAGACAACACAGACTACATGAGAATAACGCTTTTGATATTTATGATGTTTAATGTTAAAAAAGTTCTACTAATGTTACCACATGCGCTTGTTATAACGTTGAGATAACGTTTAGATCTTTTCTGTAATCTGCTTGATATCTGAACGTGCTTTTCCATAAGAATTGTAAGTCCGTAAAATTCAGGATTTCACCTGTGTTTTAACACGTTTTTTTTTATCAGAAATCAGATACTCTTGGATTTTTAATGGCCGTCCGAGTGTTGTTGTTGGGGACAACCGACGCTTCGTGTCTCAGAGGACTGGGAACTTGTATATTGCTAAGGTGGAGACATCAGACGTGGGCAACTACACCTGTGTGGTGAAGAACATGATGACCAACACCACCGTTCACAGCTCACCAACCCCTGTAGTGCTGCGACGAGATGGTAAGCAGCGTTTCCTGGCAAACTGTAGCGGCCTAGCGAGGAGTTGGCTAGCCTGCAGAACGGCTAACAGTAATGAATCAGGAGATTTGAGCATGACGGCATTTGTTTTGCTGCAGTAAGAGGCACAGCAACACAGTGTCTTCATAGCCTTCATAGTGCTCAGCCAACTGTGTGTGTGTGTGTGGGTTTACTTAACCATATTCAAATCCCAAAAGTGAGCAAAACCTGACAAATCTGAGCAAAACCTCCTTTTGGGGGTGTCCTCGTTTGTAAAAACAGTGAAAATATAAGAAAATGAAGAAAGTATACTGCTAAGGTTGGAGTGTGGGTTAAAGTTAGGATATATTGTTTATAACTAGCCTTGTATAAGTGCAATAGATATGTTTGGAAGTTTGGGATGGCCCCATTTAGATAGATAAGTAAATGTGTGTGTGTGTGTGTGTGTGAGAGAGAGAGAGTGAGCAAGAGAGAGAGAGGCTAAGAAATTATCTACACTCCCTATTAAAAGCGGAGAGAAGCATCTACACCCTCAAACACACACACACACCCCAGAGGCTAACTTCACCAATCATTAGTGCCTGTTTAATATTCACTCAGGTATATAAAGTAGGACGGAGAGGTTTGGAATATTTTGAATTCATGTGGATATTGAATATTTGCGTCCATGAATATTTTGTGCCCTCAGAACATTTCTGCAGTTCTTACTACAAACTTTTCCTCAAGATTGAGTCACGTTACTTGTCATGCTACATGTGAACTTTGGTCCTTTTGCTCATAAAGTTATATGCAGCGGGGCTCAAAGTCTGAGACCACTTTTCCATTCAAACTGTATTGACAAAACTCTGAGTGAGAAGTTTAAATAAAAAAGGAGAATTTTAGTTTGTATAAGTTGCTGTAAAGATATCTTGTACTCCAGCTGGTGTAAACGCCACAAACGTGTGCAGTATGCTCGTAATCCAAGGAGAATTTGGTTTAACGCAAAGAAATCTGAGCTTTTGTACCCAGATGTCTATGGATGTTTTATTTTCAAAGTATTTTACTCATTTTCTTGCATTTAATTATGGATCTAGAAACCGTGTTTAAACTTTTTTTATTTTACTAAGGTTCTCTTGTTCCATTGTTTTTTTTTAAATCCTAAAATGTTCCGTTTAATTCCTGAGTTAAATAAAAAAAGTCTAATGTGTTCTCAGACCTTTGAACCTTACTGTAGAGCAGTTTTGATTGCATCGAAGTGCATTGGTTTTGCCCTCAAATACTTGCTTATTCTCATTTTACAGCTGTGATGGGGGAATATGAGCCGAAGATTGAAGTCCAGTTTGAAAAAAGTCTCCACGTTGCCAAAGGATCGTCCGTTCGGCTGGAGTGTTTCGCTTTAGGAAAGTAGGTCTCTACTTCACGAGCAGATGGACTCGTTTCTCCAGAGGTTTCTTTGGCTAACTGGGAAAAGCCTCATATGGCACACAGTACATCTTAGCGGTTTATTTAAGAGAAACGTCTGAGAGAAATACAGGTTCCTTTCATCTCAGAGATGTACTAGGAAACATATGGAGGCGGCATCCATTTTATCACCAGCAGCTGCAGGCTGTAATCCAGGGGTGAGGTCGGGTTCTGTCCTGGTGCTGTTCACAGGTGATGAGGTTAGGGGTGCTGGGATACAGGAGGATTAGCAAGCATTGCACAGTTATGCTGCCAGGCACTTTGAAAAGTCATTTTTGTGCTATTTGAATATCAAAAGCGAAGAAGGCACGGTTATGCCCCACTTGAATGCACATTTCAACCTTAAATTATAGTACACAATGTAATTTTCCGACCGCTGCTTTTCTTCAGTTCTCTTTGTTAGGCTTGGCCATTGTATTCTACACAACGTGACAACTAGGGCATTGCCGGTTGGACCTCAAACAACAATCACAGGCTAAAACATATGGAACTCACAAAATTCCACCCCACTCTCGTGTTACTCTCATTGGCTGGAGCTCAGTCAGTAGAACGTAGGGCTAGAATTGACAAGGTCATGGGTTCTAACATTGTAAAAAGCTTGGATGTCAAGTCACTTTGAAAACACTGGTCTGTCAGATGCGAAAATATTCCCTGAAACTGTAAGTTACTCAGGTCCCCTTTTATGCTACATGTAAAATGTACTGCTGGGCGTTTTTCGAAACCCTTTGCTTATGTTTTATTTCACCTGTGGCATTAAACTCAGTCAGTGAGTCAAGACCTCCACTGGTGCCTGATCTCCGATTCTGAACCTAATTCTAATATTTGATTGGTTGATGTTTTCCAGGACCAACAAGGTCGTTGATGTAGTTACATGCTGTGCTTTGGTAATTTACCTTAAGCACACTTAGATATCTGATGGTAATATGGTGTCTCCTCTTGGCTTTTCTTAGTCCAGTGCCTTCAATCTCCTGGAAGAGAGCAGACGGAAGCCCTTTTCCAGGAAAGATGAAGATAAATCACTCAAATGGGGTTCTGGAGATTCCATATTTCCGTCCGGAGGACGCTGGACTTTATGAATGCGTGGCTGAAAATGCTAAAGGACGCAGTGTTGCGAAAGGGCGTCTTGTTTTTCAAAGTAAGGTCGAATACAAACTAAAGTAGGTTGCCAAATGTTTTAGATGACAGCTCAGAAATTTGTGCACCATACTTTCCACAAATAGGGTACAAATTGGTCTCATTACCAAAATAAGATTTATATGTAAGAAAAACAACATTTCTTAAAATTGTGACCCCCAAAAGTGACACCATTTGGACCCTTTTACAACATGGTGGGATAAACAGTAAATAATCATGATTCAGTTTCCTCAATTTTTACATAAAATTGTAGTGTGTGTAATTTTGAGTTCATTACCAGAAAATAACAAAATCACACAAATCACTTTTAAATTGTATATAGATATAACAATTTTAGAACAGCGGGCTGCAAACCTCACATGAGTAGAAAACAAAGAAGTAAAGCAGCTTACGTGATATTTCGTTTGGCCACTTGAAGTAAAAGGTTAAACGTCTTACACTGACTGTTTGTCATAAAGAATTTTTCACCCTTTTCATAAAAAGTGCAGCGTTTCTTTTTTATCTCTCCCATCCATGCAGTGTGTTCTGTTGACCATCACCTTTTACCGCAGGAGAATCAATAAGAGAAATTTAAATTTTTAATGAGTCAGATAACAGATCGCACAGAAACCTGCGGTAAATAATAAATAATGAAAGAATAGATTTTATTGTCAATCCGCAAGGCAGAGACTAATTAGAATGTGTACAGAAGGCACAGAAACGCAGAATATATGTGCACTGCAGGAGGGCTCATACCAAAGACAGCAAAAGTCGTCTAGTATTAATGTGTACTGAGTAACCTCATTCTGCCGCTTTATAAAACACAATGTTTCGTCATTGTTGCAAAGCATTGCAGCGAAAACGTAAGAGAAACGTTGCGCTAGATGAGACAGAATGCAGACCAGTGCGTTTTGCTTACAGATGTGGAACACCTGCAGTGGACACAGACTCTGTTTGATGCAAACAAGGCTATTGAGGCTGATCTTCACTGGGAATGCAAAGCTAATGGGAAACCTCAACCTGTTTACAGATGGCTGAAGAATGGACAACCTCTAGTCTCCCAGGTGATCATACTAATTAAACCTAATTAAAAGACATTTGTAATTAAAGTTTGAATAACTCATTAAAGTTTGAATAACGCATTGACCTACATTGTAAAACGTCCCTCCGCATTCAAAATCGAACCAGCGATGATGTTATCACTTGCGTTATTTTTGGCAATTGTGATTGGTCTTCTATATTGGGTGTATTTGCATACTGAATTGTGATTGGTGTAGATAACCTGGTCAGCCATGTATAGCCGCCTTCAAAGCACTTTCTTAATGTAAATGCAAAAAGCGTTTTTTAAACGATAAAACCTTAAAGACGATGAGATTTTATTTAGTTGTCCTGACAGTTTTGTTTATGCTCAGGACAGAATTCATGTCGATGATGGCAGGTTAACCATCTCTGACATAAACCTGATGGATTCTGGGATGTATCAATGTTTGGCAGAGAATGAAAATGGAATCATTTATGCTAGCGCTGAGCTCAAAGTTGTCGGTAAGTCTTTCTGTGTTATATGTGATGGTTTAGATACATAACCTTTTTTGAGCAGCAGGGTTTCCACAGACATGAAAAAATAAAACATTCATACAGTTATTGTAACCTCTGTTTCTGTTATGTCTGTTTTTTGTTTTCATGTCTTTTATTTTTACAATGAATGTGTGATGTTCATATTGGTTCCCCTGTCTTGGGTGCCATCTCTGATTGGTTCCTTTGTCTAGGTTATCACACTGTGATTGGTTCATTGTCTTAGCGCTTGTGTATATATAGCCCTCGTGTTTCCACAGTGCTGGTCTGGCTTTGTTTGTCCATGTGGACCTGCTGTCTGTGAGTTTTATGTTCAGTGACGTCAATTCAGTTCTTAAACGTGTTTTAAGTTGGATTATCGTGACAATTATAAAGGTCATTCTAATCATGTTATGCTCCAAAAATGTTTTTGATAGATATTCATTGACTAGATATTACACATGGTTTCTTATTGGGGATGTCTGCACACTAATAAGCTTTTAAACTGAAAACGTATCTTGTCTCTCAGCCTCTCCTCCAGACTTCTCAAAGAATCCACTGAGGAAAACCACGCTGATCCAGAGAGGAGGAGAGGCTGTCATGGAATGCCGGCCACACGCTTCCCCCAGAGCCTCCTATTCCTGGAGGAAAGGCAGTGAAATCCTAAAAGAAGGAAAGAGGTACGAGGTCAGCAGACCAGTCAGTAACGTAAAGCACAAAATGTGCCTCTCTGACTCCTCTAGTGTCCAGAGGTTTGTTTACACTGCATTTGCCAAGGGGACACGACGGTCTCTGATTTGTGAAGGTGTATGTCTGACAACTTCCTGTTTCCTGTATACTGCCCGTCAGCATCTAATCAATCAGCTTTTTTATATAGATTGATGTTTAAATTTACTTACGACGTGACCATACAAAAGGTTGAACATTTAAAATGCGCAGGCATATGTATGGCTACATTACATTAGGTGAGAAATCTCATACCGTGTAGGCCTATATGAAAAAGACAGCATTTGTATCTCGCTGTCCTCATTCGTGTGTTCATTCTGAATGTTTGCGTGAGCACAAGAAAGCTATCATTGTCAAAGGAGATCCATTATTTGCGAAGTCACGCGCCGCTGTGCCACGATTCTTCATATTTTTATTCAGACATAATTGCCTGTTTTATTTTCTCGTGGTGTGTTTGCACCGAGCAGGAGTTGTAGAGGCACAGGTTTTGCACATTTAAAACCAACATTCTTTCTGATGGCACGTTTCACACAAGAGCGAGTGCCTGGCGGAACGCTAATTAATATACCCCTGCTTGTGACGCTTTCCTGGGGGGTTTTCTATAGGACAGAATCACTCTAGCATGGCCGTGTCAGAACAGGTGGCAGGAGGGAAGAGTGTATGATCTCCAGTAATGGATGGGGATGGCGCGATAACCAATAGGATCTCGCTCGGTGCACTGTGGTCCATCTGGACCTCAGAGAGAACACACATGCCATGACTCACTGATGCTGCCCGGGGTCTCGGTGGAGCGACGTGATTATTGGATGAGGGAGAAAGGGAGCGATGGAGAGGGGGGGAGAGTGGAAGTTAGAGTAAGCAGACTTGCCAAGGGAAGGGAAGGGAAGTGAGATAAGAGGTGCTAGACTGTATTTCAGATACTGTCTAGCAGTGAGTTAGGCTTGGAATGTTTGGAATAGAGTTCTACCCAGCTAACTATTTTAGGTTGCAAGAACGTTTCTGTAATGTTTCTATTAAGTTACAAAACGTTATTTTGAAAGTTTAAGGAACGTTCAAAACGTCCAGTATTTTAGATGTATTAACGTTATTGCATGGTTATAAAAATGTCATTCAAACGTTTATTAATTCTGTAATGTTTTAAAATGTTTCACTAACTACTTAAAACTAACATTTTGATATATACAATATATAACGTAAGAAAGGCATTTTATTAATGTTACTGCAGCAACTCTTTTAATAACCTTTTAGGGAATATTAGCCAACTGTTTCTTTTGCCTGCTGTTTCTCTTTTCTTAAACACTAGCCTGTGTAAAGTTATGCATTATGCAACAATAAACATTCAAACAGAAGTAGGCAACAGTATGGTCACATGACCTCCACTGCATGCCTTCCAGTTATCAAGTTAGAAATAAATACGGTTATTTCGCAAATGTAACTTGTCAAACGGTCAAGAAGGTGAATTGTGATTGATGATGGTTACGGTTCATTTGTCATTTTGGAAATGGAAGGTCATGTGAAGTGCGTTGCATTGTGGGATATGGTAGCACATGTAGTGGGCTCTGGTTAGTTGTGTGCTGCATTCTGTGCACTGTACACTTTATTCTGCATAGATGTAAACACACACACAAATTAGTTTGTAAAACAGAATCATTAAGTAATAAATGTATTTATTTTTCTCAGGTCATTTATCTTGTTATTAGGGTGTTTAGGAATTCAATGATACTGATCTGTGAAGATCATTTTTTGCAGTGTTTGTGTATTATGGTAGCTTTTAGTATGAACATACGCTGAAATGTACACCAAGGTCAGCTGCTATGTGGATAAATAGACTTGTGATGGTGGACTGAAATATTTTCACAGTTGAGCATATGCTGTGTGCAATTACACCGGGCTTTGCTTTGAGGAGGTGCGAACGCAAGGGTGTCCATGTCAATCTTACGCCTCGTTCCCAACCTCACACTTCTGAGTTCAATTCAATACGTGTTGCAACCTCGCTGTACTCTTACAGCGATTCTCTGGACGTGCCTTAACATGTAAGGGGAAGCATCGATTAGTCATCGTATTCCACAAGGCAGTCAGGAAAGGAAGGATCAGAGACAGATTACAAAGCCATCATGTCTTGACGCAAATATAAATGTGGCTCTGTGTGGTCAGGAGTTTCAATCTGTAAGCAGATAGCTCTCCTTTTTCTCCCTATTGGTTTTGCAGCCCATTGCCCACAGGTCATCTGGTCGGCGCGCTTATATCGCTCAGCATTTGATATTTTTGTCGATAAATCAGAGTAACGTGCGCAACGCGAGGCTTGTTCTCTGAGCCATGGTAAATACATATTTATTTTAAAAAGCCGGCCTGAAATTGTTTGAATTCTGAGCTGGCATGCCCGCTGCGCTCCTGTTTGATTTGTTCTGGGAGAAGGTCAAAGCGGAACCCAACATCCCGGCGTCATATGTTTACATTGCTGTATTTATTTAGCCCTTCTTTTATTCCTTTCCCAGTTATTAAAGACAGATCTTTAATAGCGTTCATTCAGAGTAAGCTAGCAGTAATTGTTGATGTCCAAACCTCCACTCGCTTCAAAATAAACCTGAACAAGGATAAATATGTGTAGCTAGCACAATGTAGAAGATTGGCTGCCGGGAACAGCAAAATATTTTATCTACGTGTTCCAAGACTGACCAATCAGAATCAAGTATTCCAGAGCGCTGTGTAATGCATCAGAATGAAAACATGTAGGAGTTTTGCTTGAGCTGTTGGAAATGCAGATCAGACTCGAGCCAGTTTAGCATTTCAGTCAGACACTATCAGCATCGCCTCACATGTTCCCTCCTATAATCCAGACAACCTTCTACAAGAGCAGCAGCTCTACAATCAAACCTGCCCTTATTGCCTTTTGGGAAGCGGCTTTTAATGTGTCGATAGCATCTTGCACATGTTGGGTAATGATAAGGCCACAGGTAGGGATTCAAACCAGAAAGATTCAGCCCCTCTTTTACATTCTTGGCTTTAAAATCACAGTGTTTACCCAGTGGATGTGGAGTTTTAATCTTTCAGTCTCTCGTTGCCTAAAAGATTGACTGACCGTATCCTGTTGAAAATCTGGGCTACTTGATTAATGTTTTCCTTCTTAATCGTTTCTTACTTCTTCTGAGGAAAAAAGACAACCATACACAGACAAATACAGGGTCGCTTTTGTATTTCTCTAGAATGCATTTTATCAGTCTGTTTTCCTGGGAATCGAACCCGTGACCTTGGTGTTACTATTTTAAAGCTGTATCAACTGAGCTACAGGAACAGTTTGTTTTAGCCTAGGTTCTCCAAAATCACACAGGTACCAAGCGTGTGTCATATTTATTTTAGGCGAACCATCTTGGAGGACGGCACACTCAGAATCACCAATGTTACCAAATCTGATGCAGGCAGGTACACTTGCGTGGCCAAGAACCCTTTCGGTACATCCAGCAGTTCTGGAACTTTAGTGGTCAAAGGTAAAACACCTTTCACATTTCACAAACAACACATTTCTCTTGGTTCTAAGCGGATACCTTAAACCCGGATGAGATCCGATGAGAAAAAGTGGGCAGCTGAAGCATGAAATTGATAATGAAATATATAGTTGTTTTATGTTCCTGCCGGTTTGACAGAGGTATAACTCATCCGGGCTTTTGTCATCTGTGAGTTATTGGTCCAGCCGCTGGTGTGATGAAATCTTGAGCCGTCCAGAACAGCAGGAACGGATTTTCTCCACCAATCTCTGGTCACATTTTACATGTTTAATTAAAAACACGCTGCTGTTGCAGATTGTTTTTTTATATCATTTTCTTCTTTTAATAACTTAGGGTGTTACTAAGGCGTGTTTTTTTGGACACTTCAAGTGAAGGTGCACAAGTAAAAAATGAGCTTGTTATGCTATGATATGAAATTTATGTGCATGTATTTTAAGTTGAAGATGGTGTCATAGCCTGGCCTGGCTAGTTTTCATCTAGTTTAGCTGAGAAATGCCCCTAAACCCATTACAACAGACCGTCTTCAGTCCTAACCAGGCTGATAGACCAGCTAACCATTTCAGGCTGTTTTAAACTGGTATTTTCAGCGGGGTAAGTAAGGCAATACAAGGTCTGACTCAAATGTGAAGTACTTTGGAAATAGTGCTCACTTGAGGCCTTCAAGACCTCTGTCCTTGCAAAATCTGTTCTTTTGTTCCTTATAATTCTTCTAAAACACTTTTTTTTAACAGAACCAACCAAGATTACAGTCCCACCACTGAGCATGGATGCCACAGTGGGAGAAAGCATTGTCCTGCCGTGTGAAGTATCCAGGGACTCCACCCTCCAGCCCACATTCAAATGGTTCTTCAACGGAAAACTCATGGATTTTAGCCGACACGATCACTACGGCATGATCGGAGGGGTGCGTTCAGGATTTTCCTATCAATCTTTTTAAGGCTGCAATCCATAACATTTGCCTCTCCATCGCCATCTCTGTTTAAAACATAAAACTGCAGGGAGCTTTACGTATTTTCCCATACGTGTGTTGACGACAAATGAAGTCGCACTGACATTCCCGGGAAATCAGACCCAACAGCTCAAATTATAAATCATTATTATAAGCTTACCCTTATGAATCAGCGTAAGGTAATGAAAATGTTCTGAACTTTGTTTTGAAAATGGTTTGGATCTGTTCACCGGTTTGCATGTTTCACCTTTACGGAGTGCCGCTTTAAATGAAAAGCTACATGCATTAAGCGTTTGACTCGGAGTAAAGGAATGTTAGCGCGGAAGGATTGAGACTTACGTTTAAAAATTCCCCCCCTTTGCTCAGCTAGTAAGGGGTGAAGATGAGTGCAAGGGCGCCTGGCTGCTCTCTGAACACAGAGGCACAAATCTGTCTGATTACGGGATTTACGTGGCACTCTGTTTAACACACAGAACTTCAAACAGCGATCCACAGGACCTTCTCTCTCGCTGCGTAGATCATCCACACAGCTTTTCAGGTTGCCAAGTATTTCTTTTGAGAATCCGAGGGAGAGCAATGATCAAATGTACGAACGACCGGGCTGTGGCTAACAGCAGAAGAATTGCTTGTCTAAGCCAGTTTGAGGAACCTTATACGAGCTGGATAGCCAATCAAATATGAGAGGCAGTGTGACCTTTGCCACGTCTTTGGCATTTGTCAAATGTGTCCCACCTTCAGAAATGAAAACAGATTTAAAGACACTGAGTATCTCTTATAAAAAAGTTACTATGTTGTTAGATTGACTTCAGTACATTTTGTTATAATGAAACTGTTTGTTTTGAACAGGGATCTTCTGGCGACCTTATGATCAGAAACGTACAGCTGAAGCACTCGGGAAAATACGTCTGCATGGTGCACACGGCAGTGGACAGCGTCTCAGCCGCGGCAGACTTGATCGTCAGAGGTATGTGCCCCTCCAGCCAATGAGGTGATCAGTATTCTACAGTTTTCCGAGCATTTATCAAATATAAATTAAAAAGGCCTCATGCTTTGCCCCGCTGTTTCTGTTTTATTCCGTTCTTCTGCTCTTGAAGTAATGACTACAGGAGTATCTGAAATCAATGCATTAATTCTCGGCTTCGTGCTCTTTAGAACCTTTTGTATTTCCATCATCAAGTGAAGGATCTTTCCTCCTGGTTCTGAATATTAAGCGTGTAGCCTTTTGTGGCCAGACTTGTGTCTCATTGCAAGACACTTGGTCACCTTCCTGTGTCCTTCTGTGATGAAGATATGCAGCATTTATTTTTGTGAAAGTTTGACTTCGGTTTTGTCTTTTTGGGGTGGTGGGGTCGTCAGGGCCCCCTGGTGCTCCAGTGGGCATGTTGGTGGGGGACGTCACAGACCGGACCGCTCGGCTCTCATGGGGTCCCGGACCTGACAATCACAGCCCTGTTACTCTCTACATCTTGCAAGCAAGAACCCCGTTCTCTATTGGCTGGCAGGCGGTCAAAACTGGTACGGTTGTCTGTATATATTTCTATAGAATCTGAGGTTATTTCACAAAGTACAAACATTCTTTCATTTGTTTATCGTTGTTACAAACTTGTATTCACGAAGATTATCAGAATGTTGTGCTGCCGTTTTCCAAAAAAGTGACAGTAAACGGTGACCGGGGGCTGTAAAGTTCAGAATCAGAACATGACAAATTTGAATAGGTACATAGTATATAGCTTCAAATAATGTGGGTACTTTTGGGTGCTGGATAGCTTTCTGTCACCATTCACTTCCATTGGTTGGAAAAGAACCGCATAAACATCCTGCCTAACGTCTCCTTTTGTAGTCTACATGATTTGAAACACAATTTGGAACTGTTCCTTTAAGAACAGAGTATAGAAGTTGTTACAGGAAGCAACTGCTTTTAACACTGAGTCATTTTCAATCTGACACTTTGGCTCTTCCCGAGAGTAATTCATGCAAATTCTCTTTGTAAATGCACTGTGAGGAACAAAAAAAAAGAAAACGAGCAATTGCTAAGATAAAAACGAAACGTATCTTCAGAAGTTATTGCAAAACAATTATGGCGTGATGCGCGTCGTGGATGTGCGCAGATGGACATTGATGTATTTCCATTAAAAAATTGTCTTTAATCCTAGTTCCTGATTCCGTGCCTGGACAGATGATTCATGCAACAGTGGTGGATCTGAATCCGTGGGTAGATTATGAATTTAGAGTCGTGGC
>JAZGTI010001994.1:4080-39324 GCA_036877585.1 Botia kubotai
ACCACAAAACAGCTTTTAAAAATAACTGAGAAGCCATTAAACAGTGACAGGAAGAAACAGTGTAAGAGTGGGGTTTGTTTATAATTATGGAACTCACAGTGAATGTCAGGTTACCCTGCAGTGTCATAATAACACTACAGCAGAACAGAACAACCTGGGTGTGTTCTAGCATTGACAGTTGGTAAAACATGAAGAGAAGCTCACTCATTTATAGTATTATTGATGGTCATTACTGGATATTCTGTTCACACTTTACATAAGGGTCTATATTTTAGTTTAATTACAAAAATGATACTGAGTAACAGTGATGATATGTAGGTTAAATATATCAGAAGACAGTCTGTAAATACATTCTCCTTTTGTGCTGTTGTAATTATTATATTAACATATAACACTATTCTCTGCAAATAAATAAAAAGGAATAATTAAATATAGTAACTGTTGCTGTGAATTAGGATAGTCCTCAAATTATATACTTTCTATGCAAAACTAAATTTTGCATTAGCTTTCTGGATTAGCTTTAGCAGCACTGTCATAACATGTATTGTTGAAGGCTGTACTTCTATTTAATTAAAGAAGCTAAGTGTCTGATATAACCTGATATATAGCCTATTTTAATTCTGGATCCAAACACAAATTTTTAAACCTTGTATTACCTTGTATTCTGTGCTTGTGATTGGTCTTTGTAGTCCATGGATGCTAATTCCTGGGTCAGATTTCTATTGAACACACAAGGTGATAAAACCAAACCTTAAATAAACTGTGTCATTTTGGCAGAAGTATCTGCCAAATGAATAAATCTAAATGAATGACAAAGTTCAATCCCTGAACTGTGAAAAGTCTCTGAACTGTGAGACTTTTCTTTTTTAAACATATTTCTATTCACATCCAGTGATACTAGCAGCTCTCTAATTCATCAAGAATTACTTTTAAATGCATATAACCCCGCAGTCTATAGCCCTGCATCACCCTCATCTATCCCCATTCACCTGAAAAAGACAATTCACTCACCCTCACACTGTTCCAAACCCATATGCCTTCATGATAAAAGACACTGTATTTTTGGGTGAACTGTTTTTTTAAGTAGTAATTTAAAACATTTTGTTTCCAGTCAATTAATTACAAATATATACATTTTATTGCACATAGTCATTGAGGACTCCTGAGCCAATTCAAGTCCGTCTGCATGTCTAAGTGTGTTGCGAGTGGAGTTCACATCTCAACTCTGTAATGCCTTTGCTCACACCCTCTAACTCCTGTCAGGCATCTACTCAGCCCTCTCACCAGGGGTGGGACAAGATGTCCAATCTCCCCTTGACCTCCAACCCCATCCTGCATGTTTCGGTTGGGCCCTTCAGCACTGCGCCGGTCCTCCTGAGAGACTTCTGCTGCCGATGCAAACGTCAACACGCTGCAGATCTCACTGCCCTCCTGTTAAAATAACACAATTAGCATATGGACCCACTGCTCTGTCAGCAGAAGCCAAATCTAACCCTCAATGCCAATTAATATGCAACACATCAATGAGAGCTGAGTAACTTATTCTGAGGGGATAAAGGTCAGAAAGGTTCATGTTTCCTGCAACTACAAACACTGTCATCAAATACAAGAATGTGTCAAATGGTAAATCTTTCAGTTGAGGAAAGCAGCAATGATGCATGCAATTAGCACTATTCAATTAACTTACTTTATTAAGGTAATTACTGATATGCATAATAGTCTGATATCCGTATTTTAATTATGCTTGCAAGGGAATAATTTTACTTTGTAATGATTAGGCACAATGTAACTAGTGAGATTAATGTATACATAAGGATGTGTGCCATTTCTTTGGGCTTAAAAAATGGCAAGATATTATATTTTTAATATTCACCAAGGATAAAGGTATGGATTACTGCTGCTTTAAAATTGACACATTCAAATAATCCAAACCACATAAGATATTTATATAATAATAAAATAAAAAATTTCAGAAATTGTATTTTATTTTACATTATACTGACTACATATTTCCGAAATGTATCATTTCATTCAAATCTTTGCCTTTTTCCCTCCCACACCTCTCAGCACACTTCACAATACAATGCAGTTCAATTATGTCAAGGGTAAACTTTTCAAGCAAACTGTCAAAGTTTCCTATAAAGGCTATTTTCACTTCTTTCTTAACACAATTTCAATCTGACGAACAGCCATGGAAAAAACGGTGCACCGTGCGACGCTGTAGGAAGTGCGATGAAACATCTTTTCAGCTCCCCCTGAACTCTGCTTCTCTGCTACCTGCATCCTTCAAGAAGTTTCTTGTTTCTTGTTACGGAACACAGCAATGTAACTTCCACTAATGCAAACTTTGGACATCTATGCAGAGCAGTTTAGGGAAATTTTAAGGTTTTCAGTTGGGAGGTGGTTTCTGACAAACAACTCAATGTTCCAAATCACAGGTGGAAACTGGAGGATTTTATGGACATAGAAAGTTTGGCTGATTTTGATGTTGTGTTGTTGCTTTGATGTTGTGTTGTCACTACAGTGGAACTGCGGTCTCATGGGAAGTTGCACTGAAGCAAAACAGGAGGAAATGCATGTCGAACATGCTCAGCTTTGGACTGTTGACAGCTGGCACCAAATAAAACAAAAAGCACTTGGACACAAACAAGGATAACAGAACGTTCAAACACACCTCCTTCAGATGTGCCGTGTTTGCCTTATTCTTTCTTTGTAGAGTTTATATGTTTAGAACAGTTGAGAATGGAGAAAATGTGAAGGATCCAACCCCCGCTGAACAACAGACTGTGAGTTCGAAAACTTCAGGTGGCCTTGGAGAAGATCAGGGTGAGGAGAAGAAACATGAACAGGAGGGAGCAAAATATCAATGTTTTATCATCATTTTTTAAAAATACTTACTCAGGAGTTAAAGACATGAAAAAGCACCTGAAATCACCTGAAATATTCATTTGTATCAAGTAAAAGTGTGGTAATGCATAACACTGTTCTAATGAAGATTAAACACAAGAACGAATACCTGTAGAGAGCTTTCTGTCAGCATTCCTCTTCATCTCAATGAACATTGCTCAGCTGGCACACAATGACCTCCACGTGAACAGACACATCTCCCATCCTGCTGGTGCATGCGCTGTAACATTAAAGTTGGCAGACAGGGGACATAATGAATTTGATTCTTTAAAGAGCCCTTCAAACAGGCACTGGTAAAACATTTAATATAATGAAATATTTTAACATCTGACTATGTGACTGTGACTTTATTAACAGGAATTCAGAAACAAAAGCAATTCTTCACAGGCCTTCATTGGAGTCCTGTTCTGTTCTTGCAAGGGGATTTTAAATTAAGGAATTTCATTCATTTAGATTCACAGAATGTACAGACTTCTAATACCAATTTTTCTAATGTTTGGTATAATTAAAGCATTACTTTGAATCTCCTTACACTTAAATGGAAATTGGACATTTTTTTAAAAATAATTTTAAGGCCTAAAAATTAAATTGCTGGATGACTCAGAGTTTTCCTTTACATAGCTCAGAAATAAAGAATTAGACACTATCTCTGGGTAGGTAATCCAGGGTCAACCTCAAAAGCTGGTCAGATTGTGAAGTGGTCTGAGAGATGGTGCAGCTCACACTGTAGACTGGAGAGAAACAGTGTGTTCTATTATGTTACTTTTTGTTACTTTTGTTTTTCACTACTTAATTCAGAGGAAGCGGACAGTAAGTGTGCCATGTGCAGTATTATTCGTTTAAACACAAACATGGCTCCTTTCTTTGTATATTTATTTTATTACTAAGAATATGTTTAACATTCCTTATTATTCACAAAAGTTAGTGGTAATTGCCTGGCCGTGGAAAACAGGTGGTAAACTTAACTTAAAGCATCCTAAAAGGGATATTTGTGCACATTTTCTGAGGATAACAGCAGCAGCAATTAATCAAATTATGATCAAATGACAGGATGAGGATAAAAGAACAGCATTATAACCGGGCATGTATTCAGACATGCCGTGCAGTAAAGCACACTCCTGACATTTTAAAGAGATGATTTAGGTGTCTGGATGACAGACAAATGCAGTAGAGCCACAGTAAAGTATGCCAGATTAAGTTAAAACATGGACTCAGCACCAGCATGTGAGATTGGGAACTGTGCCATGTAAATTAACATTCAACAACGTATTTGCACTGTTACCTAATATGGATAATTACTTTAATGAAGCAGACACTTAAACAATGCAGAAAGCTTGTGAAAATATTCACCACCATCAGCAGGGGCAAGTCATTCTTTCAGAGATTTTCCCATGTAAGTTTAAGGAAAGTTGACTCCATGCTCATCTGCTCACATATCTGCATGTTCTGTGTTTAGCTCTTTTAACAGGTATTTTAATTTATTCAGGCTCTTATTGCTGTTGTTTTGCTAAATAAATACAATATGCTAACAAAACTTTTAAGTTTCTGACTAGCTCTCTCTTTTATTCTTAGACACTCCCTCCAGCCATGAGAACAATAAGACATTACAGGTCCATTGGGTTTCACCCTTACCAAAGGATGAAATTAGGAACACATGGCCTTCTCTGAGGGGAAGCCCTCCTGCTGCTTGCAAGAGACTTTCGAGAAGGTGATGGCATCACAAAGTCAACACCTTTCTGCCTGTTCTGAGTAATGACATTCTGATGAGTGACGCCAGGGGGGAACAAACAAGAACATGTTGCCTATTCATTCATCAAATGCGATTTACCCCTGTGGATATCAGTGTGTATGAGTGGGTCTGCCTTTCTACGCCCTTCAGCCACACCAAACTACTCACCACCTCTTTGTGAATGTGATACAGAGAAAAGAGAAGCAGGACTCATGTGGGTATGTGTCCTTTACCTAAGCTGGTTTAGCTTGGGGAGGGCTGGATGATAACACCAAAACTGCTTCACTTATGGTGTGTGTTTGTGTGTGTGTGTGTTGAAAAGCTTGTCACACCACCTGCATGGAGAGTGACATCAGAAAATTTTTGCTAACTGTTGGAGCTTTGTCCTCGACTCACTTCAACATCTGTCTGCTGACACAAACAACAAAGAAAGTCACACAGATCAGATCATATCACATAAGTTCTTTCACTTTAAAAATGGCTTCTCACTGTCATCACTGTCTAGCTAAATGCTATATCCTGACCTTCAATATCCTGCATGTGTGTCATGCTACCACAAACTGAAACTAAATACAAACACAGTACATATGTATGTATGTAAACATAAAGGGCCAATTTAACATTTTTTTAACAAGATTGCAGTCGTTGTAGATGTTACATGTTAAATATCATGTTAAATATATGGACATCATGTTACATCATGTTAAATATCAGTTTGCTATGATATTCTTCCCTACAAAAAAACATTTCTGTTCATCTTGTCTCTAGTAGCAGAAAACAATATCCGCTTGTAAATGTAGCTTTGTAGACTTGGCTTGTTGGCTCTTAAGGCAAAATGTTTAAATGCTCTCGTCTTTTGTAAGTCGCTTTGGATAAAAGCATCTGCTAAATGAATACATGTAAATGTAGTTTTCACTTCTGATAAAGTAAAATAAAGAGACATAAAGCAAGTATTTCACAAAGCATTTGGCTGGCCATGTGATCTCTCTGGTCATGTGGTCTGCTCCACATGAAAAATACAATGTAAAATACACTCTGGAGTCATTTTAGGCATGTTTCTTAAACGTACTATTCATTTCCTTATGTGTGAACTTTTTAATGAGGGAATAAGGACCAAGTGCACATTCAAGAAAAAACACTTAACACCTCGGGTGATAAAACCCTTATTACTTTTATTCACTGTTATTATAGATAAACATCCTAAAAGAGCCCATAATATTGCAGATTACAAATTGTGCCTGATAAATCATTTTACCTTACAAACATAAGTTAATTGCACATCCATACAGCCTGAAGCAATGCAGCTGTTTTAGCAAAACCAAATTAACCCAATAAAAACAACTTACAGAGAGCAGTCAAGTGGACAGTGTTTACATGGTGAAATGAATAGCCCACTGTCTTCAAAATATGCTGGAATGACACTGTTATTGATTTACAAGCCACTTTTGTGGAAAAATAACCTCCTCACACTGCCTACACCAGCTAACAAGGAACATTCTCAGAGCACTGACTAATGTTTTCTAAAGGTTTTCTCAACAGTTTGTAAAACATGTTTAATGTTATATATCATTTATATCACAAGCATTAAGTTGTTAGTGGAATGTTATAAAAAGCCATAACGTTAATACATCTATAAAAAAATTACGTTTTTAATATTTCTACAATTTTCAAAATAACATTTTTATTTTAAAAGAAACCTAAAATTGTTAGCTGGGGACCCAATGTCTACAACTATAAAACCTGTGCTGATAAACAAATACATTTATTCATGATGAATGTTGAACATACAGATTGTTTCGGTGGAGGCTCCAGCCTCTTCGCCGTTGAGTTGCCAGAGGGAGCCATCACTGGAATACTGAACGGACTCTAAGAACTACATTTCCCATCATCCTCTCTGTTGAACTGATTACTTCCTGTTTCCACACCTGCACCTCATTTACCCAGTGCTATACAACCGGACATTTTCTGTTACTTCTTTGTGAACTTCTTTTGTGTCTTGATTTTCCCCGGCATTACTACTGAGCGGTTTTCCCTTGTTTATTCTTGTTGGTGTTTTGTGTATGACTTGGATTGTTTCTGGATTATTGATTGTTTGCTGCCTGCCCCTTTACCTAGCCTTGTTATACCGTTGTTTGGGTTGTTTGCTGCCTGTCTCGACCCTCGCCTGTTTTTGGATTATCCCTTTGCTATGTCTCTTTCATACCTGTTTGCTGTTACCGACCCCTGCCTGTTTGTTATGATTAAAGATACTGCAGATGGTTCCGACCTCTGCCTGATACTTCGTTACACAGATATGCTGAAGTGAAAAAGCCATTGCAGCTTCTGGGGTTTGAACAGTGTGAAGTTCTGAAAACTAAACAGCCAGTCATTTTCAAAGTTTGAGAGAGTTTGCACAATGGAAAAGTTCCAGGAAATCTGTTCTGTAAAACTGCATGACTGAATCAGTGTTTTTACCAAAATGCTAAAGCAGCACCAGTATCACATTAACAGTGCTACATCAGTGATTTCTTAGTGAATTCTACACCATTCTAATCCTAGTTCCAAACCAACAAAATCACATGGTCAACCCACTGAGGATTAGAACAAGTTTCTTTAGCATCAGAACTACTAGATTTAAAAAAGACTTTTTCCCACTTATCTTTAAACTTACTATTTAGTGATTAGCATCTCCCATAGACTGATAAGCATACTGTCTGGTCCACTTGCATGGTTTTACACCGGATAAGGGATATCATATATATATATATATATATATATATAACATGAATATAATATATATATAGAAAGTATATAATAATATAATTTGACCACTGTTTGAAATATCTGTGCAATAATGCAACAAGAAAACAGAATACTACAGATACGTATGCAAACTATATATAGTAAAAGAGTGTTAATGTAGAAAAATGAAACGATTTGCATTCTCAAGAATGAAAACCTGGAATTTTTACGCCACAGACATCAGAGAGAATGTGCAAAAAAACAGGGCAGCAGGTCTGAGTAAAACATTGTGTTATGGAGACAGGTGACTCAAATCACCCATTATAACAATGACATGCTGAAGAACATTGAGTTTTGAAGTGGACAACAGCTGCAGAACCCACTCCTGGTTTCACACCTGACAGCTAAAATCATGAAGATGGACACATAAGCACCAAAATTCGACAACCGAAGACTGATAAACCTTGGCCCATGCTTGATTTTTGCTGCAGCACACGAATTCAAGGTAGGATTTCAGAGTAAACAACATGAGTCTATAGACGTAGATGACTTGCGTCAGTGGCGCAGGCGGTATAATTGTGTGGGATGTTGTAATAAGGAATAAGCAACTTTGCAGAGCATTGCTTTATGACCAGTTTTCTGCCTACAAATAAAGCAATGAGCCTATAGGGTGTTTGGGTGTTTTCCTTGAGCTCTGCTTTTGGATTCTGCCCTTACTTTCTGCTCTTCCCTGTCTGATCTCTAGGCCCAACTTTCAGGCCTCTCTTTTCTCATCTTTCTTTCCCTATTTCTATTCTTTATAAGGTAATATTCTTCCCACACACTGTTTAAAATTAATTGCATATGTTATTTTATCAATTACATGCATCTTCATTGTAACCATTTCATTGTATAGGTAGTAATGTTAATAAATCATGTAACTATAAACTCTGTACCAACTAGTTTTGCTTCATTGATAATAATTAAAGGCTACATATTGCAATACAATATAGTCATTATAGCAATGATATCTTAGCACAGTTAGCTATCCTAACTGGGCTTATTTCTGTCATTGGTAGCAGAAGGGTGGAAATTGACAGAAAATATACAGTTTTACACCATCTTGATGTTAACAGTTTTCTAGTAATTTCGGAATTCCCACAGCTTGAACGACTGTAGTGAAACCACCCTTACAAACCACTTAAACCATTATGTTGAAGTGATTCTACCCCAGACAAGGGCTGTGGTCTTATGCACAACACAATTTTAAGTGCCTAAAAGACCATCACCATTGGTTAATTCACTGTAATGTGCCTTGAGTGGCCAATTGCATTCTTAAATCATAAATACATTAAACCAAATGTATTTATGATAAACATGGCTAATTAGTGCTATGGCTACAACTAGGTGAAGGTTAAAGTAAAAACATTTTGCTTACTTCAAAGGGTGTTTTCACACCTGTGCGTTTGTTTCGGAACCTGGTGCGTTTTCCCCCTTGGTTCGGTTCATTTAGGCATATGTGAACATGGCAATCGCGCTCGGATCCGCACCAAAACAATCCGATTGCAAACGAACTCTGGAGCGGTTCGCAATAAGTTTAAAAACAATCCAACACAACGGACCAACGAACCATATTAATAGCAGCATGCATGAATGCACATTTTCCACAATGATACCCATAAAAATATTTTTTCATGACCATTAAATGGTTTACTTGAATGAAAAATTATGTTTACTTAACACATTTAAATAATTGACACGCTGCAATTTAGGAAAGCAAATATACCTGTATATACTATACCTGTGAAATTATTATATCAGTATTACTAAGCAGCGTGCGCCGTTGTGTTGCTTGGCAACTAGTATGCTGAATCGTTTATGATAGCTGTTTGGTGACGTCTTCTGGTAAGCACGTCAACGTCATTCAAATCCAAAGCGCGTCTTTTCCTAAAATGTCTTCTAATGTCTTCTGCACAAAAGGTACAACAGCAGCTACCAAAAAAAGCCGCAATAATTCCGCAAGGGTGCTGTCTGTGCATCCTGTTTCGGAACAAGGCAATTGATTTAAAGGTGTAAAAACACCCTAAAACTAAGAGATTTGAATTTGTGTTTCTGAAAGTTCTTAAGCAACAGCCTTTGTTTCAAGAAAGGCTGGAAAAAGAAGCTTTTTTTATCATTAAAGAACTAGCCATATTTAATGTCTAGCCATTTGGGATGTTAAACGTCCAACACAACTCTGTAACAGATAATTCTGAGGCAAATTTAAATTAGCTGCAGCACACATCCCTACTGGTCTTTGCTGTGCTATCTAAACAAGCATGTGGGTAAAATTCTGGTTGGAATTAACGGCCATAAAACAACATTTACCCATTAACTTCAACCAGACATCAACTTCTACAGTTCTAGACATGAAAAAAGGGCCTTAGTGATGCCCATGCAATCCTGCTAATGCTGGAACAAATGTTGCTATGTTGTACCACTCAAACATCACAGAACTATTTTGGGGGGAAATGAACGTCAATGCACATTGAACTGGGATAAAAAAAGTATTTTAACATAGAAACAGCTTTGATGTTGGATTTATAATAGAATTCTTTTGCAAGGAGTTGTTATCTACATGTAGAATTAATTATGATGGACTTAGTCCCTTCAGTGTCTCCAATGCACATGGTTACCATGTATTTATGTCCTTCTGTTACTGTGTTCTTACTGCTTCCTCTCTGTGTACAACAGTCATAATCTCATTGTCTCACTATTGAACCTCTCAGCATGTCACTCTTCCACTTTTACAGACTTGTACTGCCTGTATGAGTATATATGTGTGTGTGGTGCTGCTGGTGTTTATTGTAGCTTGAGCTATCTATTCAGTTTCCTGTCATGTTCTCCGTTCACCATGCATAATGAGCTGGCTATTAGCCAATCATGTTGTTTACACACTACACAGAATATAAACATCTTCTCTGAATTTAAATAACTGGAAAAAGGTTTTCTAATTAATTTACAACTTGATGTAATGTATTGTCCATGGGACCTTTTATTCTCTACATTTTATTAGTATATCACACTAATTTTATAAACTTTTTTTTGCTTTTTTTGCTTTATTTGCTACGAAAACGCTGTTGCTGGCTCTGCTTGACGTGTGTACTGAAGTGAAAGAGTGTGTTTTCATTACCCTCTGGTGGACATTTGAGGTAATGACGCAGACTTAAATCTAAGACAAATGACTCCTGAAATTTAAATACCTGTTTTTCTTAAAAAGGAAAAATAAATAAATACATTACAAAAACTTACCCGGCATCTACATGACAAATGAACTGCCTGCATGACATCTTTGAGAATCTTGCCCCTGCTGCAAACTTTTTGTTTTTCACCCTGTTGTTAATATCTTTTTTCTTTCTTTATGGCTTTCCTCTTTCTCTCCATTGACTCCACCCGTCCATCATTCCATCTCTAGTCTATTGCACACACACTTACATTTATCTGCAGGGTGTGTGTGAGTTATGGTGCTCACTCCTCCAGTGCTGTTATGCCTTGACACAGATGGTCAATTCCTCCCATCATGCATTGTTTTGTGTTGAGCCCGTGGGCAGTACCTCAGTATAAATGGGTCCAAACTCTCAATACTCACTGCTTTAGTCTTTCGCTCTCCCTCTCTCGCTCTCACTCTCACTGACTGATGCCACATGATTTTGGGAATTTCCTGCACACATCTTGCCCAACCAGTCTGGTAAGATTGTATGTTTGTGTGAGAGTACGAAGGTTTGAAGGAGAATAACAGAGATTGGTGGTGAGGGGTGGAAACTTTTGCAAAGGTTCAGCCAGCATGACAATGCAGTCTGGTCTGAGGTAAAGACAGATAGATGGACAAATGGACAAAGAGAGGTAGAAAGAGAGAAAGAAAGAGATAATAGCAGAGATCCATTGCTTTTCTTTTAATGTACTTGGCTACCAAGAATGCAGAGACCGCTGCCAATAAGGTTTGATGGAATTACAAGAGGAAGTAGGGTCATTGAGAGAAAGAGAAAGTATAAGAGTGTGTGTGCACACTATAGTATGTGTGTATATGGGATTTGACCCCTTTGCACTACAGATTTAAGTAGCCTGGCTACTGCTTGGAAAGTGTCTATGTGTGTGTGCGAACAGGATTTGGGCTCTCCTCTGTACAGAACAAGTGAGTCATCTTGCTGGTGCTGAGAAACCATCCCCATAATCCCACTGCTCAACTTCAAAAAGCTTTGTAAATGACTACACAGCACCCTGCACCACAGTAAAGCCCTCCTCGCTTTTATTCTCTCTTCTTTCTTTATCTCTCTTTCTCTTCTTCATGGCTTCAGTCATTTCCGCCAATTCTGCCACCTCCTGCATTCCAATCTCTCTTTTAAATGCTCTTCTCATCAATATTACATCACTGTTTTTCTCTCTCTATTGCTCACTTTGATCATCTATTTCTCCCTGAGCTCTCCACTTCTTCTGGCCCATCACTCTTTCAATTTTGAGCAGGTACTATAAAGATTATTTTCCTCAGGAATCACTAACTCTCCACTGACATGCAGACAGAGGTAGTTGGAGAAGAGTCCAGCCATGGGGAAGCCGGAGGACGGCTCCAAATCAAAGACACAAAAGCAGAGGTCAGTTGAGATAGCCTAAATAGCATTTGATCCTGTGCCTTGCTGCTTCCTCTCCCTGAAGTAAGTTATTGAGATGTATGTGCAGAACAGAGGAAGGAATATGTGTCTGATTCACTCTCTCCATTTTATAAAGTACAGAGCAGCTAAGCTGTACATGTAACTGTGAAGGTTAGTAGACAAGAGATGCCAAAACACTAAAAAAGAGAGACCTATAATAAAGATAGACCCTTCAATGATCCGTGTAACCCTGTCCCTTTCAATTAGCCGCTGTTTTATTCCTTTCCCTCTCTTTCACCAGGAGGCTGTGGAATATTGAGTGAGGCTCGTCTCTTGCTTCAATATTTGAAGTTCAAATATTGATAAAGTTCATACCAAGCCTCAACGCTTTTCCTACACCACTGGTTTTAAAGCAGATAAACAAAAGGTGTTTGTTTGTGGGTTTGTGATCATTATTGCTGAACGTGGAGTTAAAATTAGCATCTAACACTTCTACTAAAAACGCATTTTTATTTCTCCCAAATTCTTAGTAAATTTCCTTAAGCTACAATCTCACAGATTCCTCTCAAACTAGCATTTTCTATTTTTCTATAACTGCTTCCAACATGCTGCTATGTTTGCTTAAATTTTTTAATGTCTTTCTAAAAGACACAATTTTTGTTGCTGCTGCTATTTGGTATAGAAATTACACTTTACCTTTAGATAAACAAATCCTATTAAAAATGCACACGTGAATTTATGTTGTGCTAAATTGAATTAGACTGCATAGATTTTATTTGAACTCTGTCCGGTTTTGATCTCAGAAATCTATGGAATGTCTATGTCTTATGTTCATCCTCTATTTGATGTATCTCCATCTAAACTAAAAGACTGACAATAGCAACCCATTAGACAAGCTCTTTAGATGCTTTCTGAGAGCCATATTTTCCTCCACTGCACTCACAGTATCTCATTTCAGTGCACTCACTCGCTATCTTTTCTTTCTCCATCCACTTTCACTCAGAGATGTTTATGAAATGTTTTGGTTTCAGAAAGTACTCAACACATTACTGCTGCACTGTCCTCAGCTTTCTAAAAGCAAACAAATCAGTTAATACATTAAGGTATGTACAGGTGAGGTAGGGAGAGCATGGATAGACGTTTTGCCTCAAATACAGTATTTTGACATATTACGACAGGCTTTATTAGTGACATCATAATAGTGACCATAATAACTATATGCAAACAAGCCAAAAGAAATTCAATTTAATTAATTTAAACACCAAATACAGGTTTCTTACAAATATTGTATAGAATTGAATTGTATTTGTACATATTTGCAAGTGTTAGCTGATGTTGCCACAAGCTGTGAATGTATTGTGCATTACTGATTTAATTAATGTGTGCATAATATGCAAAACACATGGCTTTAGACTACAGACATCTTCATACAACAGAGCAAAACCCTGAAAATGGTTTGCACACAGCCCTAAATGTAAAACCACATGAAATATTTACTCATTTAATCATGCTGTCAGCATTGTCATTCCCTCAAAGCATGACATGTTCTTGCAGTTCTCGCTCTTTCTCGCACAAATTTACGTTGAAATGAATTATTGATTTTAGTTTTAAGTTGTTCTTGCCCTTTTTGTTTTCATTCTGAATACAAATATATATCACAATTTCACTCTCAAAACTTTAAAGAGGGTGTGTGCGTGTGATCGTCTCTTCAGCCTCAAAATGCAGTTACAGCATCCAGACATTGATTTTGTTTTATCTTATTGAGTTTCTCCTTTACTCTCTCTTATTGTCTCACTATTTTCCGTCATCGCTCAGACTCAGTTCATGCTGTCCAGTGAGACAAAACTATTATAAATGCAAGTGACTGATTAACTTGACTTTATTGTTTTCAGAATGTTAGTGCTGTTTCTCTGAGATGTAATAAAAAAATCAAACCCTGTTTACAAACTTAAATGAAAAAAAAATGTTTTTGGTTATTCCTTGTTATGGAATGACATCACACTCTGTGCTTGCATTTGAGTGAATAATTACATCACAATTATGTCATAATTATCAAAAGATAATGTAGGAACACTACTGTGCAGTCTCTGTATATATAAAGGCATCTTGACACATTCTCATCTTCATATTCTGCTCACTGCTGAATTATCAGTGTTCCACAGGAAGATGCTAATACCACACACAGCTCAATTCATCTTTTATGAAAAAGAGGAAACAACAGAAAAAATAGAATAGGTCTTTCTTCCATGGCTTGTTTATACTGAAACATCAAGAAAGAACTGAATCCCTAAGCACAGATCATTACACACCATTGAGATTAGCCTGGTTTTGAGTCTGTTTTCTACCTTAGATTCATAGCACCTTTCTGCCTGCTTGCTCCCCACTGCTCAGCTTCCTCAACATTTTCACACACTCATCACCTCACTCTAGAAGGGTTCACAAAACTCAAGCTTGTGCGACTCATTTGATTTACAGCACAGATCCTCCAGTGCCAGATGATGCTGAGATACTCTCTCAAAGTTTACAAACGGACATGTAACATCTCTATAGTGGCATGTGATTTAAGTACCTTCTTTATTATGGGGAGAGGAAGAATATATGATATTCAGACATTCTTTAGGTAATTGTTTACCGTGTAAGGGATCGATCTGATTGAAATTTCCCTAAATGCATAATTATCATCTCTGTATGTAAGTAATAGGTATATATAGGCCTAAATTACTAAATAATTAATAAATAAATAAATAAACTAGTTTAATTACCATACAAGCATATATTGTTACTGTTCAAAGACATTTGCTTGTACTAATGTTTACAGTTTGTAGGGTCGAACATGCACAGTTCAACCCAAAATGATGTCATTTACTCACCCCCATGCTGCTTTTATGCAGTTTTCTTTTCTTTTCTTAGACGGCCCTAAGGCATCTTTCACACACAATGACAGTGGGTGCTGATTTTTCATTATTACAGCTAAAACCCTGTCAAATTATTTTTTCACTCCGTTTCTTTCAGCTGTTGTGCTCTAATATGATTTTCACTCAGGTTTTATTAAAAATAATGTCGTTGGATGCACCGCTGTTACTATTGACTCCAAATCATTGGTCATGTGACCGATCGCAGCAGTAATGCGACTAGTATCTTGCCTGAGATCTTATTTGTGTTTTACAGTAAATATTGTAAAAAGTTATTGCATTATTAACCATTCCACATGTTTGCTAAGTGTAGTAGATTTTTAAATACTTCCATTGTCACTGGTGACAGAAAATGTAGTTTTATACTATCACATTGTTAGTATTTCTACTGTGTATAGTTCTACAGTCCAAAGTGAAAATCCCTTCATTGTGTCAATCATAACTTTTTTACCTGTGAAGGTTATAAAGTGCAAGCTGTCACATTAACATATTCATGACCTCTGCCTCACTGCAAGATAAGAAACATCATTTCTCATCACATTTAAATAATTCCTTTGTGCTATTTAACATGTTTTATTTTTACATCATTAATTTAGTATGTTGTTGCTCTGTTATGACCTTCTATTAAAGTTTAAATACTATAGGTCACCTCTAGCCTATTCAATTTTAAATGTATTCAATTCAGTAATGTAAAGCCAAAAGGTTATTTTTAATCTGCTCTCCATTGTCTCAAGGCACTGCATTACAAGAAGAAATCTTACACATAAATGCTCCAATTTCAGCACCATGGACAGTTCAGCACCATGTGAGCATCTCATTCAGTTACACTGTGCTGCTGGAGGCGTTCTTTAAAATGGCTTAGCACAGCTTATTTCTTTACATTTCTTTTAGCTGTTGTGAGCACAATCAGTAAAGTAAAGCCATGTCAGCCCAACACTACACTCACCATAGGAATTCTTTATTTTAGTTTGTCAATAAAACCGCATTTCTTATTTTGCTATGTATGCTGATTCATTTTTAGACTCTCCATGCCACATGCTGATTGCAAGTAAATTGTAATTTAACAATTGTAAATGTCTCCTAAAATGCTTGTTATGCATTGAAGTGCAACACTCAATTTGCTGCACTTTTCAACATGTAAATGTAAAAAGTGTAAAACACTTTACATTTGCTGCACAAACAGCAACCTAAATTATCCTAGATTTTAACCTAACTTATCCTAACTTTATAACCTTTTAAATCCTCTTTTAAATCGTAATTAGCCTTTGGGAAGTCAGGGTAAAACAATGCTTTATATTTTATGCGCTAGGAGGCTAACAAACTTAAATGAACATTAGAACCGGCAGAGCACACAAAATCACCTATTAATGGGATGCCCTGCTTTCCATGCCCATTTTTAGCATAAAGGTCAACTTGAAATGTCAACAGAACATTGTAAATAATATATTTTCCAAAATTGTTCATCAACAGACACATACAAAGCCAAATAGATATACATGGTATTTTTGCAATTCTGCAAAAACATTTCTCTCTCAAGACCACACCCACACATACACAGCTATAAGAAAACTTACATCTTACAGGCTATAAGAAAAGTTTACCTGCGCAAGCCGAGGAACTGAACAAAATACAAAAAGTGATGGCAGCTGCAGAGAGAAAACTCATGCCAAGCACAAAATGAAGCTGTTACGAAGCTCTTATTATGATATGTGGTATTCTGTTTCCATGTCACTTGTATTCACTTCCGGTTTATGTTTATCGTCATCACCTGTCGCATCATGATGCTGGAAGAATTCTCTGGAGGAAACACAGAACAAAGGGGATGGAAGCTGGGGGAGTGAAAGGTAGCAGAGCCCCTGGGGCAAGCTCACAGTTTCTGCCACTTTTATTTTGCTCATCTAATTGTGCAATAACTGCCCTTGTCTTCCAAACTCCAGCTTGAAACAAAGCCCTTCCAATCACAACAGGTCAATCGACTAGCATCCACTGGAAAATTCAGTCAGACTGTTAGTTAAAGGGGACCAAATTTATCATGGCAAGAAAGCTACTAAACAACCTCCATTAAGGGTAGGAGAGTGTATGAATGTAAAGAGACTTGTTCCATAATCACTTTGTGCTTTGTGGGGTTTGCCTCCCCTCTTGTTTGCTGGATTTTTTTTAAAAGGTCCAGATGTTTCACAGCCATACAATCTTTTTCTGTTGCTGTGTTTTTATGGTCAAACTAGTGTTATTGAAAATTGTTTCTGACGGTTAGAAAAGAGTGAAAAAGGGCGATACAGGGCGGGAGGGAGAGTTTGCTTCTATAAAGGGAAGTATTTACATGGCAGCTGTAATAATGTCAAAGAAATTTAGGTCAGTCTCTCTTTAGCTTGCAGACATATCATTGCAGTCTTTCACACTTTTAAATACACACTCACAGTAACACCCTGAGGGCTGTTTTGAGCTAAAATAAATACACTGACCTGTGACATTCAGTTGTGTTTCTATTTTAAATCTGCCATCTATAATATCATTGTTACGGAGGAGGTCGCCACTCTGCCTCCTACTGGTCACCAGTAGGGAACCCTCACCAGAATACTAACCCATTGTTGTGAACTACAATTCCCATCGGCCCTGTACCCAGGACCAATAAGCTTCCGGTTTGCCACCTGTGTCCAATTAATCTACCTATAAAGCCCAGGATCACGCTTCCGTCAGTGCGATGTCTTGTTTGCCATGTGCTGCATTTCAGAGCGTTTCACTGGACTGCTTTCCCGTTACCATTTGGACTGTTTTCCCGTTACCATTTGGACTGTTTATCATTTTTGAACCTTTGCTGCCTGCCTCTTGTTTTTGATTTGGACATTGTTGTTGATTGTTTGCTACCTGCCTCGACCTTTGCCTGTGTTTACGTTTTGCTCCTGTCTCGCCTACATTGCTCTGTTTGCCGTGTATCCCATTGTTTCAGCGTCTTCGTTACAATCATACTATGCAGACATAATATGTAATACTAACTTCTCCAAAAAACAGTAGCAATTGCATTAAGATACTAATGAAAAGGTTCAGACAAACACACCCTCTTTTAATAATAATTTTTAACATAATTAGTGAAGGCTTGTAGATAAATATTTTTTTATTTTTTTAAAAATTAAATACAAAAACAATAAAAATTATTAAAATAAAGAAAAAAGGAAACAATTTAAACAAGTCAACTTTGCACTAGTGATCTTTTTAAATGATACGTCTAATTTTTCATAGAGTTTAAAGCTTAGTCCTAGTTTATCTGTGTCCTGGCACAAGCACAAGAAGACTCAAACGTACACATTACTTGATGGCAGAGGTGACAAAAATCTAGATTTGAAACAAGAAGGTGAGAAAGAGAAGATGGGAATGAAAGTGTGTCTGAGATAGTCTCTTTATTTGAAAAGCAAGCAAACACAGCCTGTGGCAAATGAGAGTTAGGGTAGCACACAGTCACAGAGATGCCTGAAAATGGCCTTAGCAGTGGAGATCCTTAGCAGTGGAGGCACTAGACTGGGTAAGGGTGGAATCCATCACCTGACTGAGAACATCAGACTACGCGTTGGGGCTTTTTACATGGAGGAGATCCAAATCTACGTCATCTCAGGGTAGGCATTCTCACAATAGGTTTCATTCTCAGCCCCTACAGATATGAGAAATGGTCCTACCACAGCTCCTTCACTAGCGGATATCTGTTTGGTTCAGCTTTTTCCTGTTTCATTTATTAAATGTTTTTACTGTCAGGGATGTGAGAGCTATGGTGGGGTCTGGATTGACATGGATAGCCATGTGTAAACACAATCCTTTATTAAGATAAAAAGCAGGAGCCAAGTCTGATAAATGCAGCAGATAGACTGTTGTGGGTATTTGTTGTGGCTGTGGAAAGGAAGATTTCATCACTGCAGTCTTCTCTGGTTTCCTAGTCATTCTCCACTCTTTTAGTCTTTATTTTCCTTTGAATTTTGACTCTGTTACCTCCCACTATTACGTCAACATGTTCATCAACCTTTTTATTTGCATTTACAGCTTTAGTTTAGGTTTAAATATTATTAATATTTTGTTATACCTCTCACTGTTTTCATGTAGAACACATAATTGAGATTTTATCAGTTTTACTTTGATATCTATCATTTATAAAAGTAACATCATACATTGCATAATTCTCAGCAGATCATTTCTCAATGTTTCATTAAAAAGGAGGTTTTATGTTATGTCTGTGAAAACTCACTGCAGTATCTTAACAGACCCCCAAAAGGGCTGTTGGCTTAAAACCCTGGATGTACAGTAAACAATGTGTTGACCCGTTGTTTTGTTACACATTGTTTTGTTGTTCCTTTGTTTATTTATTATTTAGACACAATTCTAGAGGACATCTGTCTGTGTTGTGTTCATGTAGGAAATAGAGAAACACAAATCAGACTGAAGTAAAAGGAGTTTAAAAATATCACCAGACAGCCTTATAGTGAGACTATACCATCAACTATTCAACATCATGTAGTCTTTCAGCAGTCAACAACAACAATGAGGATTTATCAATCCTTCCTGTTCTCAAGATTGCAACTAAATGCAGGAAAACAAGCAGGCAAGCCACTACTGTCCTAGTTTGTCTATGACCTGAATCGCCTGACTGTGTAAACATCAGTTGATAATGCTAATTAAGACTGGAGCAAAAATCGCATTAGTGAGAAAACTGTGTCAGTAAAAGTTTCAGATATAGCAAAACTACAACTACATAACAGGGGAGATTTCTATAAGTCAGCCAAGACTCAGCAAGATATTTGAGAAATACTTTATACTTTACTTTACTCCTTTATTTTTTTCTTATAAAATAATGATTCCAGTTTAATAGCTGACTCCCCAAAGAGTCTGACTGAAGGGCAGTCAAGTTCCCAGCTAGGATCAACTTTTGGGAAGAGGGTTTAATTTGAACAAGGTTTAAGGATTTGGTCACCTGAGATCAATTTTATCTTTAAAAATAGCAATGTTTTTGAGAGTTTTCCATCATGACAGACAAAAGACTTTAGTTCAGCAGGGTGGAGTGTGAGTGAGACAGAGTGTGTGTTAGTGTATTAGTCTGGCTTGCGATAGGTCTACCACTGGCAGCATAAATTTGACAGAATGAATGCAGCTGAAGTTTGTTACCTAAATACAAGTAAAGGGCATTAGTAATGCAGTCAGTGACAAATTGATGTCAGAGGCTACCGTAATAAAATAATTTACTGTTGCAATAGTTAGCCAACTCTCAGTCATGCAGGCCACAAAAACATCAACAACTGAACAATCAAAGCAAAGTTAAATAGTGAGATTGTTACGGAGGAGGCTCCCACTCCACCTCCTCCGCGCCACCAGAGGGAACTCTTGCCAGAGTACTGAACCACTTCGGACTACAACTCCCATGTACCCATGTGCCTTGTATGATTACTTTCTGTTTGCCACCTGTGCCTTGTTAACAGGACATTTCAGAGCGTGTATTTCAGAGCGTTTATTCCCTGTTGTCTGCCTGGTTACAATTTGGATTCTTTATGGTTTTCTGATTGTTCACTGCCTGCCCTTTTGACTTTATTTTTACATTTTTGGATTGTTTGCTGCTTGCCCTGAACTGTGCCTGTTTCATGTTAATGATTGTTTGCTGCCTGCCTCGACCTCCGCCTGTTATAACGTTTTTGATTTTGCCTCTCCGACTACATTACTGTTTGCTGGTTTTTGACCCTTGGTTGTTTGACTATTCGAATAAACTGCTGCACATGGATCCTCACGCCTCCACGTCCTTGTTACAGAGGACATCACCACCCATTGATCCAGCAGCCATTCAGCAGCTGTCCACCGAGCTACCTACCCAAGCATATCAACTGTCGATACACCAGCATCAGCTCACTTGGTTTACCACCCTAACTGAGGAGCTGTACGACCGATACAGGAAGCTCGTGTTTCCCCTCCGTCTACAATGGCAGCGCCCCTCCCGCACCCAGTCAGCCGACCACAGTCTCTTCTCTGATCGGTCCGCGACTTGCCTTCCCGGAGAAATACAACGGTAATCCCTCACGGTGCAAGAGTTTTTTTACTGCAATGCTTATTGTTTGTTTCCCAGCAACCAGTTCTCTACCCAACGGAGAGCAGTCGTATTGCTTTTGTCTGTTGCAGACAAAAAAAGCACTGGAGTGGGCAATCACAGTATGGAGTTTAGACAGATCCACGTTCCCCACATTCGACTCCATCCTACGTCAGTTTAAGGAGGTGTTCGAGCATTCCGTGGAGGGAATTAATCCAGGTAAACAACTGCTCTTGTTAACCCAGGGAGGTCTACCTGCAGCGGAGTACGCATTGACTCATTGAACTCATGCAAATCAACTATACATGCCTCTCTCCAGAGGAGTGTGATCGGAGTACAACTCCATCTGTGCCTGTACTGTGATCAATCTGGTCATATGAGGTCTGTCTGTCCATGTCTGGCCCCATGTTAACCGTCTTCTGGTGAATGCCACTAATGTTTCCTCCTCTTATGGCATTACGAGACCAATTAAGCTTGAAATCTCAGGAAATGCAATAACCACATCTGCTCTCATAGGCTCTGGAGCAACCAGGAATTTTGTTTCAGATGAGTTTGGTCAAATAATCTGACACTAACTCCTTGTGGTTCCTCAGTAGCGGCGGAGGCATTAGATGGGTGGCTCCTGGGGTCAGGAATGGGGGATGGGGGGGTCTAAATGTCTCAGAGCACTTTGCTTTAGTTTTGCATTTTTCTAATTTATTATTATTATTTTTAGTTGACTTCAATCAACACGAATTTTGGAATTTCTGATTTGTGTGTTCCATTAATAACAACATGCATTCGAGCTGGCATGAACTAGTTTAACCTGATGATCCATGTTATCCCAAGTAAGAAAATCTGGAATTAATAACGCATTCAAAATTTAAATCATTTAAACAGTGACCTTTTATAGTGCAAAATAATTTTTTACTTCATAAACATTCTAAAACTTCTTTCGGTTATGTACATTTCCCTTTTTCAGGGAACCGAAGATTCACGTAATCGAGAGACATTTCCTTTCGAGGCAACTTTCAGAAACTTGCCACATGGTCCATGTTGAAGCACAAGCACCATATGCATAACACCCTGCTTGTGCATAACACACCACTGTGTCAGCTGTGTAAGGGCTTGGCCACCATCCAACACACCTTTGCCAGCTGTGGAAAGGCTAAAGACCCTGTATCATCCCCTTCCACCACAGGGGGACAGTGCAATTCCACCATGCTGGTTGCAGCAATATAAAGAATTCCCATATAAATTGCCAAGAGGGCAGAAACCCCTACCAATACCCTCTAGACACTCTTCTGGCCAAAATGGCTTCAGGGGAGAAGAAGGCATGTATTCGGACTCAACTCCTAACGCCAGCCCTCAGCACTTGCTTTCCAAGGGGAGCCATACAATTCAAAATGGGCCGACCCCACCAATTCAAAACTGCAGCCTAAAATCTAAACTCCAAACATACAATGAGGAGGGCTGAAAAGCATACTGGCACCAAAACTCTTCCTGAAGGGGAGTAAAGAACGGCGTTTACTAGAAGTAGCCCAAGGTGGGTCTCCCCATCTAGTGATGATGAACCGGCAGCCAAGGGGAGCTCACCAGCAGCAAGTTACAACTCCCACAATGGCTATTTTCTTATATGAGGCTTATATGGGGGGGGCACCCACCAATAGAACCCCGATATCCGGGGCAGCAGCACAACCTTAATGCTCATGATTGCCTCCAGTCCTCAGACATAGGCGGTCAGGCTTATAACAGCGACCATGGATTTGTAAGCTATTCCTTTGTGTATTCCTGGTGCGTCTTGATTATAGTTTTGATGGGCATCCACTTCTAGGCAGAGTTGTGGTCATGTTGAATGCCCTCCATTTGTAGATGATTTATAGCCTTCCCCAGACTGATGGGCTGTCACCACCTTCTTCCTGATGTCCTCGGATATCTCCTTTACTCTTGGCATTCTTTGACTCCTCGGCACTACAGTGGTTTGGTTGGTTTCCTCTCTCTTTTAATCAGTGTTACCCAACCACTTTCCTAAGGATGTCTAATTGTATTGGTCTGCTTAACTGATTAATTAAGCACCCAAATGTGTTTCACCTGAATCGGTTACCCACTTGACTTTACCAATGCAGCTGGGGCTTCACTTACTTTTGCACATACATTCAATCTTTCATGTAGTTTTTTGACTACTCAAACAATTTCCTCAACATACATATGACATTTAATTTATAAAAAGCAGGTGATGGTAAAATAAGAAAATCATGGTAAAACAACAGAAAACTCTAAACAGCTCAAGGGGTTCACAAACATTCAAGCAGCACTGTATATAGCTCCTTCCAGAATACATCCTGTTTATCTTTGCTTGTTGGCAGCAGGATGACGTCTGAGAGATCAAAGAATGTTGACGAGAGCTTCCTTTGACTTCCTCTGTACTTTCCCCCAGAAAATAACATAGAATTTGAGCGTGTCCTCAGGTGTCAGAAACCTCTGACATGGATGTATGCACTTTATGAAGTTATTTGCAGCTGGGTCCATTGGTGCTTTGACACAAGAACAACAAATAAAAGACTCCTGGAGACAAAAAAGCTGGTGACACGACATGCTCCACAGGTGCCCTAATATACTGGCAGGTGCACCTGATGCGCGCCAAGCACTGCTGTGGGCCAATTAGATTGGTGTGATTAGACATGAGATACAGACACCGGTAACAGTGTTCCTGATTATTCCTAAATATTGGAATAATAAAATAATTAATCCTAAATATCCTAAATGTTCCTAAATATTCCTCTTTGCCTTGATTATCTTCATCTTAGTCCACCCTTACACTCTGTGTATAGTAAAAATGATTTCTTACTTAGTTTAAAAGGAATGAAAGCATTGCAGAGTTAATTGCTAAGCAGATTTTTTTCTCTATTATAAAGTATTAACAAATGAGTACGTGTGGTACTTATGATAAGTGGGTGTATGCATAGTCTGGATGTTTTAGAGAAGTTCATGAGTTAGGTAAAGATCAGATAGAGTTCAGTTTAACTGGAAAAAAAAAACATTGAGGGATTCTAATTGGCTCAGCAGGCATAAGATGTTATTTTGGATAAACCGCAAGGACGTTACTGAGAACCGGACTGGCAAACAGATAAAGGGGAACCGTACCCCAAAATAAGGAACCTCCAGGAGGGTGTACGTGACCTAGGGGGTATATAGTGAGACTACATGGAAGAACAGGTGTGCATTCATTATTGGCTTTATGTGATAACACATGAATGTAAGTATTCTATGCTGTCTGAGTACAACTCTTCAATAAATTTTAATTTGGTTAATCTGCTCCTTCGACTGGACATCTCCCTCTCTCCAAGTCCACGACGTGTTAAAGTAATCCTGGCTTTACAAGCATTTTTTTTACTGTGTGGGTGCTTATATTACCCCCATCAGGCCTACATTGCTTTCCAGCTGCAAATTAGCTGCTATTGTACTTCTGTGGCCAATCAGAAATCTTGCTGTCCAACAAGAGTTGTTTTATTTACATCATATAAGGGGATAATGGGACAAAGGAGGAATGGATTGTGGCGATGCACATTATGATACAAATTTTGTGAACAACTGGTGCAACACCATTGAGGTTATTAATTTTGATAAAATAAGCCTCTAAAACCGCCTAAATCTGATCTCATTCATAAGTAATTTAGAGAGAATGTCAGATTATTGTCTTTTAGTGATACACATGTGTTCAGTGGCTTTCATTATCCTCTGGCTTTCTTGATCAGATGGACTGTATAATGAAACAATGGGTATTTAACCTCTGACACCTGTGAAAAAAGCGTTGGAGAACACATGCAGTGAATCCACTGAACTGTGAATAATACAGGAAATTGCCACAACAGTCTGTAATTGAAGTGTACAAACAAACAGAATGTGATGAATGTAGTTTTGCATAATTCTCAGATAAGATTGCTGTCTTTTATTCAGCTAGCTCTCTATATCGCTAGAATCATCACATGCTGAATCATCTCCTGGTTTTACAATCTTCACAGTAATTTCACCACATCGCCTCTTAGCTAGCAGGCAGCAATATGGCTGTGTGTCCAATTGGAGTGGCCAATATCCAACTGAAGATAAAGATCAGTGTCTGTGTATATGCTGTGGGCACAACTGTCTCTACTTGTAAGTGAGGTTCCACTAACAGAAGGACACCAAACACACACAGGTTTGTTTTACTATACAGTATTAGTGAGGACATCTCATATACTTCTATTGTTGTCATACCAGGCTAAAGATACCACATAAAAAGTTCTTAAGTGCATAAATAGCAGCAATAATAGTTTAACATTAACTGTGCAACAAGTGACACTCAATACCTGTGGTGTGTTTAGCTATACTGCCACCTTTCCTATTTGTTGCAAATTAAACATTTAACTTGTTTATTGACTGTTCTAATCTCTCCGGACTGCTTCGTGTTTCCTAACTAATAGCATGGAGGGAAGGTTATGCAATAGTAATAAAATCTGAGAGCTTGATTGTTCAGGGTCTTTGATGACGCTTATGTTCCGGTCTTAAATTGCAGTGAATAGGCTTTGTACTGATAAAACAAAGACCCGAGAGAAATAACAGGTTATGGTGACACACTGCATCTTTTATGAGCAAATGATTGTGTCATATTAGCCTAATCTCCTTTTTAAATGGGTTTTGGGGAAGTTATTTTAGAACCTTTGCCTGGTGTGACTACTGTGGTACAGACAGTACAAGAAAGGTTTCCCACTACAAACACAAGACCAAAGATGCTCAATCAAAACAAGGCAGGCCAAAAATGTGAAACAAAGAGAACTTTTTTTTAAAACACAGTAGGTAACAGCAGATGTAACCCCCACAAATTAATTTAAAAGCCTGGATTTCATCATTACACAGAGACATTCCTTTGTGTGTCGAAGTCACCAATAATGTTTTTAATTATTTGAGGCCCTTCACTTCTTACAATCCTGCCATATGGTGACCTTCAGATGAGAAAAGCGACAACATGCCTGTAGCAGTTTTGCTGAGGCAGAAACGCAGTAAAAATAGGCAAGACAAACAAGCGCTTTAAGTGACATTAGTACATGTTTCAATCAACTTCAATGAGAGAGATACACAAGTGTGTCACTTACACCCCTGACTAATTACAGGGAGTAAATCACATGCAATCTGATTAATTTAAATGGCAGAATAACAGCCACACTTTAAAATCAAAACAGCAGCAGCATACTTTTAAAACTATGGCCATACCCACTGAGTTCTGGACCTCTGTATTTTTTCTGTGTTAAAGAAACAAGTTGTGAAATAATTGTCTAAAAGGCATAATTGTTTTTTGGTGCTGCCAGTATTTTAGAAGACCACTTAGATAACTGATCTCAGATCTGCTTAGCAGTCGAACGGCACTCCGCCAATGTTAAAATAACTAAGGCAGCCAATCAAATCAAAGAAGATGGGAGTTACTGGCCAATCAAATTAAAAATGGCGGGAATTTTTGTTCACAGAGACGGAGCGTGAATTACAGCAGGGCACTCGCTAATTCAAAAGTGTAACGTAAGTAGCTAAAATTTTGTATTTGACAACTGTTTAGTAAAAAACTGTTAAACAACCAACAGTAATATCCTCCTCTGCAAACTACAAAATGCTTAAATTGAAAATCATTTACATTATTAATAATGTAATTCGTAATTGTCCATGTGACGAGCCAAGGCACATTAACGAAACATTACTAAAGAATGTGGTCATACAGTGAATGAATTTAATGAACTTGCTTACCTAACTTTCTTGATAGTGTCAGGTTTGTAAAAGCAGGAAGAACCCAGATGCAGACAGCGGTACAGAAACAAAACTTTATTAAACAATAAAGACCAAAATGCTCAGGACAAAACTCAAGGAATAAACGAATATTAACCTAACAGCTTTGGAACCTAAATACTAAACTGGGTAAATAAATCAACAGATAACCATTAACGATAACTCAGGAACAGACTAGAAAAAACGCTAAACTAGATAGAGACATTTAACAAACAACACTGACTAGACTAAGACCAAACTATAAGCCGAAGACACTGAACACAGAACGAGACACGACTAAGACGATAACAATTACAAGGACACGACAGGCTAAGACAACACGGAACAAGAAGGGCTGAGAGACAGAAAACGATCTTTACGGCGAGGCTCTCAAACAGCGGGTAACACAATCACAACAGCGTCTAACGTCCAACTGCAACAACGGATGAAACAACGTCCAAATTGAACAACACGAACCGGCACAAAACAGCAAACACGAGGGCATTAAATACACAGGGGAAAATGAAAGCAACACGTGCGCGACATTAACCGAAACGAGGGAACAAGGAGGCGGGGTAATGACGCAAGACCGGAGAGCACATGGCTAATGAATATGCAATTAGCCATGTGCTTCCACACGTAACGCACACCCAGAGCGCGAGTTTAAACTCCGACTCAAATCGGAACTTAAACAATGCGGAATGAGTCGGAGTCTAAGCCCCGCGCTCTGACACGTAACAAAACAGAGTCAGGATTTAAGTAAAACTTGTCACTTGTCAAAGAAAGTGATTAACTAAACTTAGAGTGGGAGCTGTCATCCTAGACCTTCACTAGAGCTTTGACTCAAGTGTGTTTAAAGGTTTGTGGTTATCCTATTAAAATACATTTTTTTGTTGCAAATAGTTTAAATGTGTTAATATAAAAAAATTAGTTCTTTAATTCTTGTCATTTATTAGCCTTTTCTTTATTTCTTTAATTTAATCCAAGTGCTATTTTTCACGAAACAGAATTTTTTTTCCACTCTGTTAATGTTTGCATATAAATATCAATTGACCATGTGTTTACTTTCTTCACTGACACAAAAAAATGAAAAGACATGGTTTTTGTTTTTGTTATCACATTTTAGGCCCCCAATGTCTGTCAGAATCCTGGCTTTCTGCCTAGTCTTAGAGATCACATTTTGCCAGTATCCTGACAGTCTATGTTACATGTCAGAGCACGGGGCTTAGACTCCAACTCACCTCCTCTTAGTTCAGTTCCGATTAGAGTCAGAGTCTGACAATGTCTTAAATACATACATGTAGATCAGGGAAATCATTTTTTTTCTTTAGGGGGCTTAACCTCAAACCCCCATAGCCAACTCAGTTGTTTTCTAAAACCCTGTGGACAGGCCTATTTACAGCAAGAATGTAAAAAATGGCAATTCCATATACCATTAAGGAGTTCAAAGTGCTTGTATTCACAGACAGAAAACCAGTTTCATTCCTTACAGCAGTGATGACACAAAACATACATAGTAACAGAAATACTACATATAAACACACACACATACGTACATATAAAACTGAAATTTATACCCTTAGCATGTTAAAAGTTTTATGACAGGCACAAGTGCACGATTACAATTTTAAAAAGCTGGCGACTGTTAAGTGATTCATAATCTACATAAAATGTAGGCTATAAATATTTAATATCGAACTGGGCGACAATATCCAGTGTGTATGCGCTCGTACAATTATGTATTATTCAAGAATTTTGGAGGCTTTGGAATAATGTTTTTTTGCCTACAACTATAAAAAGGACAGAAAATTCTCTTGATAGTCAGTCAGGAAAAGATCAAGACTAGGATGAACTGAACGTCTAGCTCTGCTCTTCACTAAAAAACAATTGTTTAAAATATAGAAAAGGTGTAATCAGTTCTAAACAGATCAATGGTATTGGATCATTTTTGTCTGGTATTGTCTTCTTTAACTTTGTGAAAATGCAGGTTACCGCACAAAGCCTAAAACAATGGCGAAAGTACGCTAATACTGAATAACTTTTTAATAAAATAAGAAATTATGGTATAAATGTGACATGTCCACCAAACAACTCGACAAAGCAACCAGTCAACCTATAGGACCTAGTCAGTATACAAATTCTTTACATCTGATGCTTGACCTACAGATTAAATTTTCCCTTAATCTGGTCACTTTATCACATTTACCCAATGAGTAGAATGTCTAACTGCCTTAGTGAGAAGGAACTGTGGTGAACTTTTATTTGGGAGTTTCAAGGTGCAGAAGTCAATATAGCATTTTCACAATACAAAGTCATTTTAATGGTTGACATTTATTCTAAAATTCTCATGCCAAACTAAGTTCCCTCACTTCCAGCCTTTGAACATTCTGCACTTGTACTAAGGATTGACCTCCCTTTAACATATGTAACAGTAGAAACTTTGTGCATATTTAAGACGACAGATGTTTTGTATGCAGTAAATTAAGGTAATGTCTAATTCCAACAGCCATTTTGCATACAAGCAGATATGGATATGGTTTAATTTCCATAATTTCCAAAGATGGAAATCTGAGCTGATAACTGTCAAATCTGCTGTCCTTTAAAAGTTTTAATTGGAGAAATGAATGGGGCAGTAAACCAAAAATCTGTTTTTAACATCTCTGTGGGTGTAAATCATGGTCAATTCTGACCTCTCTGTTGTGTTTAGCCGCTGCAGTCCAAGTGGTGCTGTGTGTGAATGTTCTTCTCTGCTCAGGTCATGAGGTAATGGGGTGTTCTGCTTCAGGTCTTTACGCCAGAAGTCACCTCCATGCTGCAAACACAGAGACACTTGTGTATTATAACAGAGCTACTGTACAAATGAGGGTTCCCATACTTTTAGACCAATGATTTTAATGATTCTTCAATTCTTCAGTTCTTCAGTCAACAATGGATAAGTATTTATAAAAGTAACTTTAGAAATTTTCTCTCAAAAAGAGCAATTACTAGCCAATTAAATGTTTGACAGCTGAGAATAAATAGGAAAAATACAAGACTTGTATATACTTTGTATTAGTACACTATAATATACAGTATTATACTATATAGTAAAAATTTTAATACAGGTTCGGATTACTTGTTTCTAAGTTTTCGGTTTCAGACAACTATATGACCTAAAACTCATATATTCTCAAGTAGCTCTAACTAACACTAACTTTCTGACCTTAATGATGTTGGAACAAATGTGCTGGAACATTCTGGACCCATTCCTGAGCAGCACACTCACTAAAACAGCTCATACTTTCCACCGTGACTTTGTGGCCTTTAAGCTGTTCTGTCTATATCATAATTTTAGCAGCAGCAGATCTCATCTGCCTGTCCCTCTACCTACCCAGCACTCTTCTCCAGTTTCTATGAAAACCATGCTAAGCAGAATGTTGGGTGAACTGAAGCGATAAGAGGTTAGAAGAATCTCAGTATTCAATTAATCTACCTCCATAATGTAATAATGAGACAGGACAATATGTGCACAGAATTATGGGACATGCACTTTTCTCACCATCATTTACTCCAAAAACTTCTCTTCCTTCCAGAAGAGAAAACAAAAAATATAAACCAAAGCACTTTGTTTTTTCTCCTTGTATCAATTCAAAGCCACAAAAGCATGAATAAACAGAGAAACAGAGAACCTGTAAGAAGTAGATAAGGATAAGGAATGGAAAAGAGGGGCAGAAAGAATTTGAGAGGAATAAAGTATTGGAGGAGAGGTCAAACAATGACAAAATCATCAACTCCTTTGCCATCTCTAACATCTGGTTTAACTTATTAATACGAAATAAGCTGAGCCAGGCCCTTGGTGTGTAGCAGCACTCTGAAGATGGTGCCGGACCAAGTCAAGTTTCACAACTGTTTCTGGAGAAACTAATTCTGCATTACAAAACAGTGCTGTGGCACCACCACAGTACAGTGATGTTATCAGATGGTAATATCACGGTGAATTGATACATATACCATGAAACTGACATTGGTATGTACCAATGTAAGACTTTAGAGTTCAAACAATACCACTGTAGAACCATGGTATTTTTGATTTTTTAAGAAATGTTGCACATGTCTGGTTGCTTTTAGCCCTTGTTGGCACAAAACAGCTACAAACCAAAACCTTGTCAGATGAAAAAATAAAAATACAAAGGCTCTCTTAAATACCCCTCTTTGAGAATCATATTTTGAGAATCCTATTTGAAATTCAGTCATGCAGATCTGTACTTCAAGCACTAAGTTGAACAAAACCTTAGTAAGTTTCAGCCTGAAATATTAAAAAAGGCTTATTAATCTCCATTTCTAATTTTCTGCTCCAGCGACACTTTTTACAGAGCTGAAATGTGTGATTACTATGTAGGCAGAAAAAGTTGCACTTCCTTAATTGCACTTACCACCATTGTTTTTCAGTATAAATAGTAAATCTGTTGAGAATGAGAAAAACAAAATGAACTCCATTAGTTTTGCAGCATTCATTTAGGTTCCCCATATCAAGTTAAGATCGCATTTGTCTGATCCCACAGTCTGACCCCTGAGGACTGCTGAAGTGCTAAGATACAATTAAATTTAACTTGACAGTGAACTGATAAGCATAATGGAAAGGAAGAGCTTTAGTTTATGTTCAAGTGTTACACATCCTCTTAAACGTGATGAAAAAAGACCATGCAGAAAAAAATGTCATCAAATAACAGGATAGTCCAGCCAAAAACGAAAACACTGTCAACATTTATTCACCCTCATGAGGATTCAAACTAGCATGACTTTTGTCCTCTGTGCCACACAAAAAGACTAAATGTTAGAGGTCAGTCACTAGTCAATTTCATTGCAGCTTTTTTCAGTACAATATAAGTGAATTGTGACTGTGCACACTCACCTTTGTGTGTCCAACAGAAGAAAGTCATTCAACATGAGTGTAAGTAAATGACATCATTTTCATTTTTGGGTGAGATTTTCCCATTATTTCATCTACTTGGTCCAAATCTTTTCGAACATCTCCCACTGCATTAATGATAATTGTTAAAAAATTATAATTTTTTCTATTCAACTGGTGCAGTAGTATGACAGTGTGATGCCTAAATGATAACAAGCTATTTTCCTTCCAAATTCATTTGGTGTAAAATGTTATTCTAACGATGCCATGGTTATATTTACAAGGAAAATAATGAGAAAATGATTGTTTCCAAAGAAAACTTTCAGCACAACCATAAATTACAAAAATTGAAATAAAACAAATCCACAGTTACCAATTTACCCAGCAGGGGAGATAAAAACATTATACATTGTATTGCCAAATTACAGATTGTCTGTGATAATCTTGTCAAACAAGCTTTGCATTTTTGCCATGTGAGATAAAGACTAAACTAGGGACTTGTTTAAACATGGAGCAAGAGTTAATGCCAGACTATCTTATTTACACATTTAGGATTATTAACATATCTTTCAATGTAGCTACACTAATTTTGAATCATTTCATTCATAGGCCTGCTTGTGGGTTCTACGTGCTCCAGATTTTAAAAAAAGATGAGTGTTTGGTAAAACTGTTGCAATAAAGCACCAGTTTGTGAACGAACTTCAAGAAAATTACATAATTAGTTAAACAATAAGGGTTTTTTGTAAATCAACGAGAGATTTTCAATTTGAGTTTTACGTTTTTGAGTTGTAAAGCACTACATGAAAACTTGAGAGCATTTACCTGCTTCTTAGTTTTAACTTCCTTCGTAGTCCTAAGTAACATTTAACAGACTGCAGCAGAGCCCATATTTCTGGCTTGGTACTTGCATAAATATTAAAATTAGCATAATTGCTTTCATTTAGACAATGCTGTGACTAACTTATGAAGTACACTTTAACCCTTCACATATTATGCAGTACATACAACCTAGTGTAAGTTAATACTATTTTATTGTAAATAATAATTTTATATAACTATTAATTACATTTCCAAACTGGTATCAGATACTGAATCAGGTTCTTTCTGCAAAGAAGAAGAGAAAAGTATATGTGATTGTCTTATTTCCCCAGTTTAATCAAAGGGGGAAAAACTCCAATTTCCTGTTTACAGCTGTTAGGAGCCCAGGGGCATTGTGTAAACTAGCATGTGCCAACAATGCTGTGTTGTTGCCTTGAAGGGATGTACTTCGTACATAATGCACTGCACAACACAAGCACATCACTGTACACAATCTGCACAATACAAGCGCACATCAGTAACGACAAAATGAGATCAAATAGAGAATCCTAACTTACAAAAAAGCAGGAATTAGAAAACAAAGGCATGCAAATATCAATTAAATTTCTGCTTCACAGCCAGTTCCCACCTTCTTCACTTGATAATTTGTTGAATATTTGGCAGCAGCAGCCAGAAATAACACTAATTTAGGCAGGAACAGCCTTCATTCAGTGTGTCTTTGTCTCTTCTCATCTCACACACCCTCACACATATTCTCACACTTCATTTAAATATCATTTATCAACTTCTCTTGCACCCTTTAGGAGACTTTGCTTTAGCTCAAAAACTTTGCACCCTAGAGGAATCACAGACCAGCATACACACAGTGAATAAAGTAAGTATGAAGAGATTACAGAGAAAGAAATGAACAGGGTTGTTTAAATCGTCATACCCATTTTGGGGGAAATGAAAAGCCCCCACAGTATTTAAAAAATAGGCATTATGAATTTATTTGTTTTCTTTTCTCTCTTCACTTTTTCTCTTATTACAGACAGACCCCTGTGAATGGCCCCAAGTGGGTAATTTCACATCCGCTGTGTTTATTAATTACTATTTCATCTGTAAATGCATGCAAAGAAAACAAACAGCATTAACATGAAATTCCATGCTGGAAAATCTAAATTGGTAAACTGCTGGTGACTGATGCAGGACCGCTGGTGAACAGCGACGTTGTGCGGAGGCTCATCCTAATGGAATAGCGAAGATGGAGATATATTTAAATATTACCAGGGGCTGAAATACTTTCACACTCTGCTAATTATTTTGCTGTGTTTGGAATTAGAGGCAATTAAGATAAAAAAGAGAGATTTCTTTCGTCCTGTAGCACCAGGTACCTGTTCTGAAATTTATTCCCTGACACCAATTTGAACGAGCCGTCTTTGAACTTGAGCTGCTCTCCTTTATTGAAATCTTTCAGTTTATCTGTTACACACACAAACACATACAGAGAAGAACAGAACACGAGAAAATATATATAAAGTCATATCATAAATAATTTAATATACATGTATAACTATACATGTATAGTTAACTATACATGTATAGTTGCCCAAATTGTAGCAGTTCTTAAAAATGCCACTGAAAGCTCAACACATGCTGGCACAGGAATAAACTTTTGTATCATATTTGCTTGATATATATTAATATCTTTACTGAAGCATGCAGGGAAGCTATTACTCAGGGTATGTGCAAAATTCCAATTTCTGGTTACAGTTACTGATGGTTTTAATAACAGAAAAGTGTAAATTTGCTCTCTTAAAAAAACTTTGCTTTCATTTTCTGCACAATTCCATTAATCATTAGGATTGAAAGATGCATCAGGACATTAGTAGTGTTGTGGAATTAAGGAGAAACCAGAATTTTTAATATCTTTATAATATCTAATATAGTCTGAGCAGAGATGGGTAAGGGTGGTCTAGTTTACCTTGCTTACCTTTCTTTCTTATTTAAATTTGAGTTTATTTTTTTGTTTTAGTGGCAGTAATTTAAAGGAGATTAATTAGGAGACAGGCTTTGCTTTTTTTTGGATATAACCTAGATTATTTGGCAAATTTGCCTGCACTATTTTTGAAACTTTGGTCATACATCTTTGGCTGTTTTGTCATGTTCTTGCTCTATATTTTTGTTATCTCAAAAGCAGTTTTAAAACTTAAAAAACATGTCTTGAGAGCCGTGCATACAAAGGCAAATGAGAATCTAGCTTTGAACTATGCTTTTCCTTAATCTGTGAATCTTAAATTTGGAGTGATCCTTAGGGATGCAGTAGACTGTTTATTTCCAGTACCTGAGTTTGAATCAGTCATTTTAAATCCTGTACATTTCTTAATGAGCAGGAAGGTCGAGCTGGGATCCTCCAGAGAGCTCCACTACAACACTTGCTCCACAGTTCTCTCATTGTAGTGTAAGGGCCACTCTGAGCACAGATATGAAAGAAAGAAAGAAAGAAAGAAAGAAAGAAAGAAAGAAAGAAAGAAAGAAAAAGAAAGAAAGAAAGAAAGAAAGAAAGAAAGAAAGAATAAAGGAAAATCATCACGTTTTGTACGTTTTGTACTCCATGAAATCCGAAAGACATAAAACATACCATAGTATATGAATGCACATGCTCCTACCTACACAAGTTTAGGTTTATGTGTCATTGTGTTCAAAATGTGTCAGCTGCTGGGCAGAAAACAATCTCGGGTTACTTGACTGTAACCTTGTTCCCTGAGAAAGCGCAACGAGATGCTGCGCTGCTAAGCGCATTGGGAACGTCTTTAGATGTGACCAGCTGTGAATATTGTGTGTAACACGTCAATAGAATTGACACGGAG
>JAZGTI010001995.1:0-39311 GCA_036877585.1 Botia kubotai
TTTACATTGATAAACAATGATGAAGTGTTGCAGGCAGACACAAGAATGCATTCTGTGTTATTGCCCCTTTATGGATCAGCCCTGGAATACAGGCGGTGAACTTGGTGTTTTTTGACACGCGCTTACAAATGTTTACTACACTACATTAACTTCAGCAGCCAGGACACGTGTGCCTCTGCTATTGTGTGTGCACATTTATTAGAGACTCATGCAGCTGTAGCATGTTGCTGCCCGGCCTTCACCCCCCCGCCCCCTTTCCCAGCGTTGCGGGGCACATCAGAGGCCTGGGACGATAGTATGTGTGACAGCAGCAGCCCAACCACACGCGCCAATGTGGGACACGGGAGGGAGGGGGCCAGCGCTGCACCTTCAGGCATAGCAGACAGGACACTTACGCGCACACATGAGCATGCCCATACGTACACACACAGGGTGCACCTCAAGGCAGAGCAGAGAGGATTGAGAAAGATCCCCCTTCCCCCAGTGCCTGAACAGGGTCAAAGTCACCGAACCCTTTGAGGGTGAAACCAGGACTGTCCTGTTATGTGCCCGCACATACACACACACACACACACACACACACAGTCTAACATTAGCATTTTCTTTGTGCCGCTGGAACATGGCATCTTGCGTTTGCTGTTCTACCGAGATTACAAAGTAGATGTATGAGCTCCAAATATACAAGCAAATACAGCTGTTTTGCAAAGTGTCATTTTATTAAAAATAAAAATGAATTCAGCATTCGTTAAAATGTAAAAAACGTCTCAGGCTGTATATGGAGGTATCAAGACATCAATGTACATCCGAACCCAATGTTTACGTAACGTCCTGTCTACTAAGATTCCTCCATCTGGCAGATTTTTGATGGCAGCATATATGTATCCGTTGCTGCTTTATGATATCCCACAATCCTGTGTGGGACAGCTGTTGGTTATAAATAATAAAAAGGCATTTTATGGAGCAGCTAAAAGCAGTACATTTCAGCCTGCTCACACCTTCACTGAGAGCACTTACAATTCTAATTCTACCGAGAAATCAGCAATCAGCAAATTTTAATGAAAGATTTTCATAATGAAAGTCTTCATAGTAAAACGCTGGCCAGTACAGCTGTCATTGGTTTCAGTCACAGCCAAAGAATGCCCAACATGAACAAAATGAGAGAGGGAAAAAATGACCAGAATCATTCCTTTATTCAATTTCCACCCCTGGGCTGTGGCTACGGTTGCTTTTCAGTGCTTCACACTTTCTCTCCCTCCATCCCTCTCTCTACACCTCTAACCCAGCACATCACTCTCTCCCTCTTCTGTGCTCTCCCAGGCACTCGCTCCTTCAGTAGCACCAGATAATTACAGCTTCCCACTTCCCCTTTTAATCTCTCTCTCAACACTCTCTCCTTTCTGCTACTCTGTTTCTCTCCTGCTTCCACTCGCTGGTCCCGGACCAAACAGCCCTGTTGCTAGGAGACAAGCTGGGTCGGAGCAGGAGCAGGAGCAGCAACGATGGCAGTGGCTCCCCACATATCCGCCTCTCTGGAAACAAGGGATGAAGGGATAAAGGAAGAGTGCGGTGGAGGAGAGAAGCCCTTTAGACATGTGTGCTCAGCCAAAAGGAAGAGACAGACACTGACCCTCCCATGAATATAACCCCCCCACACACACACACATCAGCATGCAAACTTCAAAACAAACAATATCTACTGTACTAAATAGGGATGAGTCATAATGGTCAGCTAGTCTACTGACTGTCTAACAACTGACTAGTAGATCAGAAAGGGTAGCTAGTTTCTAGTAAATAGTTTCTGTTTTGGTTATTTAAACAGCGTATGATATAACCCTCTCTGAAATTTGAGTCTTTAAAATTCATCCCTTTAAAGTGCTGCCACTTTAGCCACGCCCACACACATAGACATTTTCAGTTGTCGCATTACGCCCCGCCACGAGCGTTGGGTTTTTAAGGTGCCACGTCGAGTTTAAAACAGTTCCACTTTTGAGGTTGTGACTACAGACTCCTGCATTTTGTTCCATTTCATTGTGCTTTGCTCAGCTTTTTTTTAAGCTGTTAAGCTGCCTTTCTTTTGACTGATTACTAGTCATTCATCCAGTTAATCATGCATCCAACTCACTGACTCACAGTTAATTTTAAAAAAGTCAGTTTTGCACATACCTACAACAAAATCTCCTGCACCTCATATCAAGACCAACACACCAATTTCAAAAGTGCCTGTAAGGACAGTAGAAGGCCTGCTGATTCTGACACATACGTTTATGGTACTGAAATACAGGTGTAAAGCGAGCAGCAGATGGGGGGCTGACCAGACCTGTCTGTCCTTATTCTCCACAACGGGTTTGCACCCTCTCGAGGACAAGTGCTGCCTTTCTGAACTTTACCAGGGGCCAGACGAACACAAAGGTGAAGCAAGGGGGGCGGCACTCTGAAGGCGTACAGCATTTATCTATCTCAGAGAGATGAACAGAATCGAGTGGGAGTGGAAGGAGGCTGACTGGGTTAGTGCTAATTGTGACAGGTGGTCACAGTTTATGGGCTAATCTTGGCAAAAGGCTGCATAGATAAACAAACTGATGGCTAAATGATGGAGCCTGTGTGTTCACACAGCCCTGCGCAGGCTAACAAGAGAGCCTGAGGGAGTGAAACACACACATGCACACTTGCTCTGTTCCAAAACCTAATGAGCCGCCTCAGGAGGCAGCATTTCTGAGGCGCAGTAGCCGCGCTCCTGACGCAAAAGGTTGTTCCAAAAGGTGGCCAAATTCATTGCGCTGCCTACTATAAAGCAACCTGGAACACAATGAATAAATAATACAAGATGAGAGAAAAATTGTTTGTAAAATATATATTATTCAGTACTGAGAAATATGTACTGATAAAGGGTTTAATAACTAAATGAATTAATTTAAACTATACACTATTTTGCCCAATGTGTTAAAAAAGGAATTTTTCTTTTAAAAACGTTAGCAATATGTTATCTCAGCTGTTTTTCCTAGACAGGAGACAAAAAAATATATTTATTTGCCAAGGACAAAGGAGACCTCTGGAGTTCTCAACAACTGGATCTCCATTTGCGAGATATCCAAGTCTGCAATCAAAGACATCAATATGAACTCTATGAACTTCAATATGAAGGTATCCACATTCATTCAATAGACTAGCTAGCTGATAGATAGATAGATAGATAGATAGATAGATAGATAGATAGATAGATGGATAGATAGATAGATTCATAGATAGATTCATAAACAGATAGAGATACATATATATATATTTATCATCTATATATTATTTTTATCAAGAGTTTTAGTAGACACATCAATGACAAATACATAAAAGAAACAAAGAAACAATCTCCATAAACTCTCTTAAGCCTTAAAAGAGCAACCTCTGAGAAAAAAAGAAAACAAAGGTTTCAGAACAAAGCTACTGTCTCTTAATCTGCCCTCTCCCAATCCCTCAAGGCATTGTACCTACCTTCAGCTTCTCTTTCCCATCCATTCCTTCCATTCTGTGTGTGTGTGCTAGAAACAGCACAGTTTAATCAGCGCGGTTTGATTTGGAGAGAGGAAATAAGATTGGACACATAGTTTGTGCTTCTCTGCTCTATTAGGATTTATAGGGCCTTTTAACACGCACACCTGTGTGAATAGACATGCAGAGTGTACTATACGATAATGGGGTGCAAAATGCAGCAAAAAGATAACACACACTGTAAGTCAGAGCTCAGAGCCAATTAAAACATTGTTAATTTATCCTGCTCTACAGCACAGAGACTTTTACCATGGCAACCGCAGGCATGCAGGGAGACCAGAACATGCCAGCCACTCATTCACCTTACAGCCTGTCCTGCAGTCACTATAGTGTGCGTGCAGACTCAGTGAGATTGGATCCCAACCTTATTGACTTTCCCATTGTCCAAACCAATATAAGGCCCCCCACCCTCACTCACAATTTTTAGTTAGAGCAAGAGCTTCGCTCTAGCTTATCTAGAAACACGTATATTCATTACAAAAATAAACACAACAAAATATTTTGATTTTTAGTAGTTTTAGATTTCAATTCTTGTTTCGTCTTATTTTAAATAATTTTATGTCATCTTGAGGCCCTCTTGGAAGTTTGTTGAGGACCCCTACAGGGCCACTAGTTGAGAAGCACTGCGTGAGGACAATTAACAGAAGTGTTAAGAGAAGATTCACAGAAGTGCTAAGAGAAGATGACTAGAAATGTCAGCTCTCCCATGTGTCAACGAACCAAAAATATTTTTAGCATATTTTGGAGCCTCTTAGCTCATTCACAGAGACCTGAGCCAAGACCCGAATATACACTGATCAAAGATCCGCCCATCTTCTACACCATCACTGCATGTTAATTTCAGTCATTCCTGAACGATGGCTATGCGGTTCAGCAGAACGAGTTTCAGTACTGTCTCAAAACATTCATCTCCTTGTAGTTAACAGGAAAATTAGGCTTATTTCATTTTTCTGTTCACGGGTGATAAATGAAACTAATCATTTTGGCCTGTCATTAGCTTCCTCCAGCTGCGTGTGTGTGTTTCTGTTAGACTTCCAGGGTAGTAGAACGACAGTTCCTCTTTTCTCTAATTCATAAATAATCACTCTCTTGGTCCTGCATCTGTCTTCACTTCAGCTGAATCTATGGAGCACTGACACAGGCCGCTCTCCTGGGGAAGCCAAATTATAGACCTTTTTTTTACGCAAAGCTTGTTTTTGTCAAAGCGCCTTATACGTGGACCTCATGAATATCTTATGAATAATCAGAATGAAACACTCTGTTTCCAGATATCAAAAGTGGCTCCACACTAACTTTATTAAAATGAATTCGTTTCACTATGAGCGAGTGTGACATTGTTCTCAAATCTAATCTCAAAATCTTCCTCAGTTTCCACACACATGCTGTCCTCTAAAACCTTGATATCCCAAGATGCCCAAGGTAGCAGCGTTTTAAGACACTGTATAGTATGCAATGGCTGTTTCAAAAGGTTACAAACTTAATTGTGCTTAATTATACCTGTTTTTAGCCATATTCAAAGGCTAAAATCGCATATATTCCTTACAAAGAAAGGCAATCCCAGAATGCACTGCAACAAGCTCAGTGGAAAAAATAAATCCAAGATGGAGAAAGTGAGAAAAATGCTGATTATGAATATACTCCACACACAATGCTGCCAGCTAACAATATAGGTTATAAGAACATTTCCCTAACATTTGCAATAAGTAACAAGAATGTTACAAACAAAAAACATTTTTTATGTTTTGAGAACGTTCAAAACATCCAGTTTTTTAGATGTTGTACTAACACTATTGCTTGACTATAAGAACGTTACAAGAACAAACTTGTTTAATTCTGTAAGGTTCTTAAAACATTCGACTAACAACTTCAGAATACCATTTTTGATATTTATGATCTATAAAAAATGTTCTATTAACGCATCTGAAACAAATATTTTACGCTGCTCTAGGCAACAGAACAATCAAATCCTTTACAACCACCACAACATCCTAGCAATTTGGCAGTGCAGACGAGCACCACTCGCATTTTTATTCAGAAAATATAACAATATAATTTGCCCTATTAGACAACACTGTTACCTGTAGCAGTTCAAAATCATGCCCTATAGAGAAGTGAACACTCTGTGCATGTACCAGAGAACACAATGACCACTAACTGCCCTACAAAACATACCCATGTTCCTTTCTGCAGCAGAACAACAATCTCTGTTCCAGCGCATTCCTCTTTGTATCATCTCCTGCTCTCTCCTCTCACACCCGCCCCCCACCACCTTTTCTCTTGTGCTCCTGTTAGTCTGAACGCTCGCAACCACAATTACTGCAGGACCAGCATCTACAGCTGCTCAGCTAGCAGAGGGGGGTCAGGAGGTGTCAGAGGTAATCTGAGTGAAGGTGGAGGGGACAGTGTGCGAGAGATGTTTTCTCTGGTTTACTTGTTTCTCAGTACAAGGATAAGCAGAGAGCCATTAATGCCCGGAGTTGCACCACACAGTGGATGTGACAAACTATACTTGTTCTGTAAGAACCAATCAGAACACTGTCCTCGTACAACACCTAAACCAACCAAAACACACACACAGGCACTAATCTAACCAGCTGCTCCCGTACACCTGCTTTGTGTGTGTATGTAGGAGATATTTGAGCCCCGGGTAACAGCGACTTGAGGGGAAGGGGGTTATTAGGTAGCTCACCTTTAGTGTCCACAGCATGAAAGAGAAAGAGGTATGTTGAAAATCTAGCTTCAGCAGGTAGCGCGTTTAGGAACATGGAAGCAGGTTTCTACAAGCTGCCCATTATCTGGCCCCAGCTGGTTATTAGCTGCTCTAAACTGATAGACCAACATCTTAACAGGTAATATCAGCTTATGGTGTAGCATGTTAGAGATTGTTAAAGTTCTCTTAAAGTTATCAAAAAACAATCTTGCAGTAACATTAGCTAGTGGAACATTTAAAAAATGTTACAGAATTGAAGAATATTTGAATATTGTTCTTATAACCAAACAGTGACGTTAATACAACATGTAAAAAAACTGCACGCTTTAAACATTTCTCGAACTTTCTAAATAACATTTTTTACATTTTTGTTACTAATGGAAACGTTAGGGAAACTTTATTATACAACCTAAAATTGTTAGCTGAGATGGTTGCCTGGACCATGTTCCAAAACAGCTGGGGCACTGCACTGACAAAAGAAGACATTTTTATTCTCTAAAAGAAAATATAAGTCTGTCAAATTAGCAAATCACATTCTCACATGGGTAACTGAAGACAACACAAGACATGTCAACTGAACCAAACATGTCATGGCTGAGTGACTGTTCAGACACACTATGAAAACACCTCCAACTGCATGAGTATGGCATTTGATGATGTCAGCAATGTTGACAACTGACACAAGCACACCCATGATTTCCTCTGTACACCTGCACACTGCTGACCACACACACACACACACACACACAATCAAACACTTCCACTCAGTGTGTGCTGAGGGAGGGTCTTTCAGAAACAAAATAATGTGGTTCTGCATCTGGGGCTCTTTTGGGGCTCTGAGACGAATAGACTTATAAAACAGTTGAGATATTCCCTCAGGTGGAGCTGAGGCGACTCCACACACAATAGAGGACAGAGAGAGCTCACGGTAAAGAAAAGTACATTTGGCCAGAACGGTTGACTATAGTTCATAAGAGCAAAGATGGTTTTGTCCTCTCTTGAATTTAAACTTCTTTGTCCCCCACACCACAAACCCTAATCAGCGCGCTGCAGGACAAAATAAACACAAAGAGAGAACCAGCTTCTTCTGCAACAGTTGCTTAAAGAGAGAGGAGGAAAGAGAGGAACGTTGGAAGCTATTAATAGTGTGCACAGACGCTGTTGTCAACTGCATGTGATGGCTGTGACTGTTTCCTCAGCCCCTCTCTCGCTCTCCCCTTCTCTCAACATCATTTCTTCTGTCTCGCTCCCCTGAAATCCCCTTTGTTTCTCTTGTTCCATCTTAGCTTTATGCTTCTCCCTCCTCTTTTCACACATATGAAAAAATCCATTCCATCTTTTATTGTTTTCCTGTGTGCCTCCATCCTTAAACAACCTTATCCCATGATTCTCACAGAACTGTTGCTCGCCCCTTGTTTATTATGAATTAAAGGTCACTTAAGGTCATGCAAACCAGATGAGAACTGGTTTACATGTGTGGATGATGTCTGATGTATTTACGCTATTTTCAGCTGTAAGTTTTGATGAGTAATACACCGGGTGTCTGGAAGAATACAGTATGTCAGTTATTACAAGAGACTGATCATTATCTTATTACAGAGCGGCTGATCAATTAACTCTTGGCATCAAACTACTACTTAACACCCGCAGGCACACAAATGGTAAACAATAAAACGCATTACTGCTAGTTTTCCTTTGGCGTAAAAGGGACCTTTGGGATAATCCATTTTCAAAGCTAAGACCTCAACGCATAATGCTTTTTTCACACCATGAGCAACAAATATTTACCTCAAATAAATTATTGTGTAATCTGTGGCAATTAAACAGAACTTCAAAATTAAGAAACAGGTTTTAAACATCCCTAACTCTCCTCCACACCACCCAAGAAGGTTAAGACAAACATGTTAGCCCACCCCACACACACAACATTGCTTGATCTAATGCTAATACGTCCAAGCTAGTCAGACTGCTTACAATTCCAAACATATTGCTATTTGTTGTCAATAGTGGCACAAAAATTACACATCTTGCATTAAAGCATTTACATGACTTGTGAGTCCTTTTTGTCTTATTCTTGATGTGAACAAGTCTTAAGACTGAGGTGAGCCTCTGAGCCATCAGGTGACAATTCAACCAAATTTAGTGTTGTAATCCAAATAACCCTGTACTGATAATCAAATGGGGAAGCAATATCTCTCTCTTGGTTTCTCATTTACCTCTCTGAGTGAGTAAATGCTCATATATGTTCTCATAAAGAACATATAACACACACAAACTCAGAGAGAGAGAGAGAGAGAGAGAGAGAGAGGCAGAGAGAAATATTATTTGAATAGGACAAATCTGGGGCAGCCTTTTTATTATCAGGGTACACAGACCAGAGGGTATATCAATCTTAACTTTGCTATCACACCCATTTACATTTCCTTCATCAGTAAGACGGTTATGAGATGAATCTCTATCTGGGTTTCTCATTATTTTGCTTGTTCTGCTGAGAGCTGACCCGCTCACCCTGTCTACCTCTCTCTCTCCTTCTGAGCGTCTATTTTCATATACAAACACGTGTTTCTAGCTCATCTTTTCACCAATAAATACCACACGCCACCATATTGTCTCACTAAGCTACACAGGGCAACTGAATCAGCCGGTGTGTTTGGGTTTAGTGAATTATTATAGAGTCATTGTTATAAAAGACAACACTACATTGTAAAAAAAAAAATTTTTGTAGCAGAGTTTAAAGCAAATATCTTTTTTTAATAAATTGTGGTCTAGAGAAATGGGCAATGCCCCACTTTATCACTCAGATGGTCTTTTGCCCCAGGATGTGTCCCAAAACACACAGTCAACTACTGTGACCGTGTAACAATGTTTTGTCTACTCAAGGCTGTGTTTTGAATACTATATTTACACATAGGGCACATTTCCCACTGGTATAATATACTAAAATAACAGAGATAATAACTCACTGAGTTAATTTATAATAAGGTCTTACAAAATTATGCAAGTTCTAAACAACTTCCATATATGATTGATTTTCTGATTAATACAGACAGGCAAGGGGAGCAAATGTACGTACACTAGCGTTACAAACCAATCCTAATTGCGCATTTCATAATGTTACACTAACTATATATTTAACCAGTAAGACTGAGGGTAAATTGATCTGATGCTTATCAGTAACTAATTGGTGGCTTTTTAAATGCCGTGCCCTTTACTCGGGTGGCAAAGCTGCCATCGATAGCGATCGGAGTAACACATGAACAAGTGGTTACCGGAGACCTAAGAGTGACAAGAGCTCAACTAAACAAAAAGACCGGCAGAAAGACGCGTGAACGTGCGCCATTACGCGCGTGGCTTTCATATGATTTGCATAGGCAAATATTGCGTGCTGTTACGCGTGTGTTGGTGGTGCGGGAAGCGCAGGTTGTGGGGGGAAAACACCCATACTTACCGTTGCCTTGATGGGGACGTACAGGACCGGTCTGTCAACTGCCCCATTCTTGTTCTGCTCGCTGTCGGTGTTGCCCACTTGGAAACCTTTGGATTTCACCCAGAACTTAAATTTGGCGTTGATATGGTTGCTCTCTATGTAGACGCCCTCGGAGTCTTCGCTGTGTAAAAGGGTCTGGAGAATTTTGTTGTATTTTCGCTGGGTGACGGTCTTTGTTTTGCCGGAGTCGCCGTATGTGCGGAGGCACCACTCTTGAAAATCACCAAACATTTCCCCCTCGGACACCGCGGGGCTTCGGCTCCTTTTGGTAACATCCATTCGTTTTTTGGTGGACATAGCTTCGTCTCTTCCTAAAAACTCCTCCCTTTAAAACGAAATAGGCTTCGAAAATGCTATTTCTGAGCGAGATAAACAAATACAGGTTCAAAATTGCCACTACCGAAAACAGAAATAGTATTGAAATGCCCGGATAGCGTGCAGCGTCGAGTTAACGGCAGTGGATCGATTTATTCTCGCACCTGTTAACGGAGACTGAGCCGTTTCCTCTGTCCCAAAGGATGACAAATAAATGACAGTCCCCCGTCTCCCCTACTGAGGAACTGAAACAGGGGGCCGTCCTAGAAACGTCTTTCGCCCACCTGTATGGTGAAGCTTGCAGGCTAATTCAGCTTTAACTCCAGTTTAAATAAAAAGACCAGGCTGCTTTAATAAACACAACTGTCCTCGGATCGAAAAGCAAATAGTCCTTATTTGGCGTTCGTTGAAGCTCCTGCACCGGTCGGGCAGATGAAGCTATGGAGGCTCCTGATGAAGCGCTACACCTCTCTTTGGGCTCCACCTGAAATCGCTTACCACCTGTTAGAATGAGCTCGACGCTCGGTGCGCTGTCCCTACCCGACGACTGTCCACGCGAAGGACTGGATCGTGCGCGATCGCCGTAATGTGAGATAATAGGCACTACCTGACCCACGAGGCGCTAGGCTGGATGGATACGAGCGGCGTCCCTTGCGCGGTGGGAATGGGTGCGCAATCAGATCCAGGAAGTGCACCCTTTCAGATAACCCAAATGAACACAAAGCCCATGACTGTCCCGCAGCACCGAGGGGGCTGAATATTCCACCAGGCGTTTGCAAATTACATTGCATTTTTTTGCATAGAATTTACAAAGGCGGCAGATTAAACATAATTTAAAGTTCAGCTATATTAAAAATAGTACAATAAATTCGATGAAAGAATAATAAATTGTGGTGTGGTGGTAATAAGTGTGATTGTGAACGTCAAAAATTTATTTCAAATCTTTCATTCGTTTTTTTTTTTGTTTATAATCTTACTCCAATAATTTGACCCAAACTGTTAATAAAGTATCAGCCTTTGTCTCAGGTGTCCACATACAAAATGCCACATACATTTAAATATAAATAGAAACAAATGAGACAGTTGTTGACTTACAGTAAGTTATGTTTAAAATGAGTACACATTGTAGATGACTTTTGATTGCAGACTGTGCAAGACCAAAAATCTTAATTTGCATCACAATGTTTATCATAAATGTATGTAATTATAACAAACAATTAAAGGTGGGTGCAACATAACCTCAGAATCTGAGGGCGTTAGTGATTAGACATCGTATTCTAGATCATGAAATAATGTGGGCGATCCAGAAGACCTTGAGTAAGCATTCAGCATGGACATTCTGTGCTGTGTTGAGCATTTGTGTAACGCAGGGGCTGTGTGTCTGAGTCAGACACAACATAAAGATACACACATACAGCATTCTGAAAATAAAACGCAAGCGAGATTTGAAAAGAGTTTTCAATTTTTTCTTTCAGAAATCCACTTTTCATTGATGTTCCGCAAAATCTCAGGGCCAATTTTCTTCCTCTTCCAGTGTGGGCGGAGGTGCTGCATAGCTGAACGAAGCTCCAGAAAACGTACGAATACAAGAATATACGATATTCATATACAATTCATGTCAGTCCTGTTTATAAAGGAAAGTATGTTTTGAATGAACACAGGACCAGACAAGCAGCTAGTTTGTTCAGCATGTACCTATCAAGGAACCAATATATATTTATATAAATAAATACATCATAAAAAAGAAAAAGGCAGACTATCCTCTTACAGCTCCTCTTTAAAGCTGTTGACATAGGTTAATTCTGCTTTCAATTATTTTAAACTTTCTCACCTGCGCCCACATACCAAAAAGGCAAACCCTGCCCCTGGCATATTGTGCACGCATTAGTTACAGTATCAGTCTGTGTTGTAACACAAGAACACACAGTGAAGAGTAAACAACTTTAAATAAGAACTGGTAAATAAACTGCTAAATAACAGAAGTCTGTGTCCTAAACACTCTGAGGTAAACAATGCCATTGGTGGAAAAAGCCTTGTATTTTAGGAAGTGAAAGTGGGTTTCAAAACCCTGCAGTCCCCTCCCCGCCTCCCTTTCCCCTTTTTAGCTCTGGCCCACGAGAGAAGCATCTGCTTCAAGAGAAGAGTGGTCAGTCATCTGTGGTTAGCCCGCTCAAGACTCTTCCCTGAAATATGTGTCACTCTGTCTGTCGAAATCACAACTGCTGGTTTGGGCCCACTGTGTTTCAGACGGTCTCTCAGGCTTTTATTGTGTCATCTGGGACTGATTTTGACTATTAAGTTTGCCGTGACCTGCTAAAACTTCCCACCTCGTGCCTTATGTTATACAATTAAATATTCAACATTCAATGAAATTTAAAAATATGACCAGTTTCAGAACCCAGTCCTTAAACTCCATGAAATGAGTGTGTAGTGTGTCAGTTTCATATTATATTTATTTGTCCTTGCTTAATGTGTGCCTAGTTTCTTGTGGAACTGTGGAAATATATATGTGTGTGTGTGTGTGTGTGTGTGTGTGTGTGTGTGTGTGTGTGACAAAGCTGAGCAAAAGCTCCTTTTGGGGATGACCTCATTTGTAAAAATGCTATAAAAATACTGTAAATAAAGATAAAAGTATATAGAATTCCAATAGAAGTATATGGAATATCCCCATTTAAATAGATAAGTGTGTGTGTAGGGCTCTGATCTTAACAGGACTGTGTGTATCGGTGGGTAGTTATGTCTATCTGTTGCTATGACGGCAGTCATCAGCAGAGGCTGTGAGTGGGTGTAGGGTACAGTGTGCTGCTTATCCTTGCTGACTTACTTGTTCAAGGGTGTGTAATTTGGACTCCGCTACCATTTCTGGCCATGCAAAATGTTTTATACTGATTGTGGAATTGATCCTGAGAATGTAAGGGGCGTACATTTCAGTTTTAACTCAGCTAATCAATGCAGAAGTAAAGAATGGGGCAGTATATTCACATACAATCAGACCTTGCTTTGGTAGTGGTCAAATTGACTAAAAACATACAAAACCTCACTAATTTAAGTACAAAACTGCATAAACGTAAATTTTATTACAGCTATCTTGTTGACAGCAATAGTCATCATTCATGTTTATTGGAAGGACAGCAAAAGCTTGTAAATTTTGTTCGAAAATGTACAATTTCACTTAATGTTTTCTGTTTTTATGTATTTAAAAAACCTGCTTTGAAATGGCATGAGTGATTCAATTATAACTTGTTAACAACTTGTTTTCAAAATCATGTTTTTGGTGAACCATTATAAAGTGTGATTTTTGGTGAACTAGTCAATTCACATGTGGAAACATTTACAAATAAATACCTAACAAAACAAATACGATAGATCGAGGTTAAGTGCATCATTTGCACATTGCAAATGTAACTAAAAGTAAACAGAGTGATTTTGCGATCAACAGGATTCTCGCAATGTGGAAAGTGCTGATTGGGCACAATTATTCCTGTTCTTAATCACCCTTGAGGTTTGAGAGGGGAATATCCCTCAGAAACATTTACACAACTGCCATTGGCAGTTCTGCACGGATCTGTATCTCATCTTTCACAGGAAGCTGAGTTAAGGGAAACAGTAGATGTGTCTTTCTTGATCAATAGCTCCTGTTATCATCACATGAACTTAACGTGGCTAGCTACCGTTTGCACGTTAGGTCAACTGTTGAAAATAAAAGTATTAAAATTGATCTGGAGAGATGCTATGTTGAAAATGGCAGAGGTAGAGCAAAAACAAGGCAATGGCCTTAACTTGAAGACAACCTGTATTGTGCACGGCAATCAATCTTTTGGCTATCACATTGGTAACTTCCTGTACTGCTCCTGTAGCTCAACTGATAGGGCATAGTGCCTGAAAATATCAAGCTTGTGGGTTTCATCCCAGGGAATGTATACCCAGCTAACAATTTTAAGTTGTAAGAACGTTTTCCTAACATTTCCATTATGTAACAAAAACATTAAAAATGTTTTTTGAAAGTTCTAAAAATGTTCAAAACATCCAGTCTTTTAGCTGTTGTATTACGTTAATGCTCAAACAAACATGTAACGTTTATGAAACGTTTCACCTTTTAAGAATAACGTTTTTGTTATACATGATATTACGTAAAAAAAGTTCTACTAACATTAACGCGGGAACATTTTGATAACGTTGAGGGAACTTTTACAGAACATTAGTCAACATTTTGAGAACGTTCCCTGTTATACGTAGATGCTGTTACAATGTATACTTTGAATGCACTGCCAGTTGCTTTGTATAAAAATGTCTATCAAATGTAAATTTCTTGAGCTACACAATCTGATCTCTAACACAAATTTTGGCTAAAATATTTGTAGAAGTGCTTTGTGTTCTGTATGAAATGCTATTTCAAATAAAGGCCAATTCGAAGATCTGCAGTTAATGTCAATCTATTGTCTTTCAGTTTTGTGGTGTCCCGGTAGTTGAAACAAGGGCAGCTTTGGTCTTTTGAAACACTGTGGAGCCAAACAGCCATCAATCGCCTCTGCTGCACCTCATTACCGGGCTGTCCTAAGACTGTACATGACCATAATAGCTGTTTAACGATCCTCTATCCATCTTCCATAATCAAAATGGTGCCCGGAGACACCAAAGACCTGGAATGCACTTAAAGAGTATGTGTCATGTTGCTTCTGAGGTAACTAACAAACAAACGAACATGCTAAGCATGGCACACTGTGCCATAAGTGTTAGATGCTGAAGACTTCTAAAATCAAGTTCATTAGATTCTTTCTTTCGATAGTTTTAACGAACTTTGATTGATCCTAAATTTAGCCTCTATGTCACTTAGAAACTGCATGTCCATAGAAACCCTTAAAGTACAAACATTCGGGGGCGTTCTCACAGGAGAAAATGTTTCTTTCAAAAACAGCACGACAGAGTGTTCTAGAACAGAATAGACCTCAGGGGTCTCAATGTGATTTTTTAAAACGTTGAACAATGTCAAAAACACAACATTTCGGTGCAACACTTATACGTATGCGTTTGGCAGACGCTATTTTCCAAAGTGACTTACGGTTCATTCAGAGTATGAATTGTATCAGTTCATACATTTCCTGGAATCAGCCCTGTGAACTTTTCATCGCTAGCGACTTGCTTTATTGTTTGAGCTACAGATCTTGTGGATTTTTAGCAGTCTCTGATTCCTAAATGCTAAAAAATATCTATTGATTGAGAGTGTCTCAAATGACAAAACTGTAAGTAAATGTGAATGTAAATTCGTAACATATACAGCTTAATTTTACCTAGTATAATCATTGATTATCATTGCTGATCCTAGAACAACATTTCTATCAACCAATCACATTGTATTGTTATAGGTCAATGTTAAGTTTAAGCTTAAACTAAATTAGAGGCTTGTACACCACTCAAATCAACCTATTAATTCCCTATGATTTCATGGGTCAGTTATGGGTAGTGTTTCAGTAATATTTAGGGTTCAGGGTTAAAATCCTTATTTGGCAAAGTCATTAGGGTTCTATATAGTACACTGCACGTTATTTCAAAAGTTTAGTTCAAAAAAACATGCCTGCTTTGTTTTCTAGACTATTCATGTTTCTAACAAATAAAATTTTTAAAATTGTAAAAATATGCATATGCTATTTATTTGCTCCCAATGTTAGAGCATTTGAAAGACCAAATGAAAGACCAGAGGGGCTTTGTCCTTCAATACTAGTCAATTGTTACTTCGTAACAACTTGTAACTTGTTGTTCAATATAGCAGGTCAGAAGACGTAAATACAAATCAATTTCCAAAGACACCCGCTCACAAGCATCTACAAATATACACACTAATAAACACACCACTCTCCCTGAATCATCCAGTATTTAATATTTCTGTACAAAAGGTAAAATGCTAGTGCCCAACAGCTTTAGTCAATATTTACTTTCATTGTATTGACAAAAGATGCAGTGAAAATGAAAGACGACCCCTAACATTCAGTTTTTGGAGTCTTACAGGAGAAAAAATAATGATACAGGCTTAGAACAACACGAGGATGAATAAATCTTTTCATTACATCATAGATTGAATTTTTTGGTGAACTGTCCCTTTAAGTTAAACTGGCTCAGTCCCTTTATCGTGTATCTGACCTTTGACCCCTACCTGCATTTGGTCTGTGCCCTGAGGTCAACATAGCTTGTACCATCCATACAGCTGCCTGTGTTGAGGTGTTTACAGAACATGTACAAAGCTCAGCACTAGATGCAGGAATCTGTTGCTCAAAGGCCAATCATTTTGCTTGGGCTTTGTCTCAATTCTTCTCTCCTCTATTTTTCGTGCCTCTACTTTTTTATGTCCTTCTCTGCTCGGTTATTCTCCTGAGTGTTTGAGAGAAAATTGTCATTGTCCTCAGTGTACGAAGCTTTCTCTATTTCCCCCTGTTTCTTTTAACTTGTTTTCTATGCAGGTGTGTGTTAGTCGTTTTTTAGCTCTCATTTAAGGTGCTACAGTCGCGTTTCAGCAGCTGTGCCCTTGGCTTCACCTTTTTGACTCTCTTCTCACAACTTAAATGAGTCTCTCCTCGCTTTCTCTCACCATCCACCTCTCTCGCTGTGATCACCTCCTTTACTCCAGCTCCATCTTTTGTGTTCTACCCTCAGTTTCTTCATCCTGATTTCCTCTTTGTTTTCTGGAGTCTTGTTTCATCCAGTCACTGTCCTAATGAGACCTCTTGCTCTAAATGAACCAGCCATTATAGCCAATGCTGTCCTCTAGTGTCTAACACACCTAACTGCACAATCCAGATGAATTAGCTCTATTGAACATGAGGAACACAATTAAATCCCTCTGTTGAATTATGGCATGGGGGTGTGGATTTATGCATGTTTACATTTATCAGACAATAATATATTATGTATTCTATATTATGCTATTTTACACTACACTACACCACACTACACCACGCTATACTACACTACACTACACCACACTACACTACACCACACTATTATACTATGCTATACTATACCACACTACACTACACTACACTCTACTATACCAAACTGCTACACTACACTATACTATACTATACCACCTTACACTATACTATCATATATTATACTATAATGTGTTATGCTATAATATACCATACTTTACTGTGCTGTAGTATACCAAATCATAATTTATATTTGTTTTATCTATATTATGACCTGTTATTGTTCAAAAATTTCACATTCATGTTTATCTCCTTACTAAATGAGCAAAATCTTCTGAGGGGTAAATTTTTTATTTATTTCCTAGTTTCTGCTAGAAAATGAAGTCATGAGTGAAAGAATTCTCACTTGAAGAGAATAATTCTTTTCTCCCAGAGGAAATCGGAACAAAAGAGAGGTGCTGTAGAAAGTGTGTGTGTCAGTTTTGCCATCATTTTTTGCCCTACCCCCCCTGACTGCTGCAGGAGGCTGTGGGTAGGGGGAAGGAGAAGAGGAATGGATAAAAAAGGGAAGCAAGGGGAGGGGTCAGCCTTGGGACAGGCCTGGTGTGCAAGTAGAGGGGAAGCAATGGGATGGCTCGGTTGCCAGGGTGATGAGAGAGGCTGGAACTGCAGAGGTGTGGTAACTTAGTAACAAGAGCAAACAACAGATGAGAGTTAAAATAAAGCAGAAATACGCACAATGCAAGATTTATGTTGATGATGCAAGATTTGCAGTGTTGATGATGGTAAAGTTTTTTTTTCGGAGGTCAGGTTTGGATGGTTAAGCTGGTGTAGTTGCTCTCAGCTCGAGGATGCTGTAGCTGCACTATTAAAATAGTGAAAGCATCTTTCTCTGTCGACAGCTATTTGAACTTTGATGTCATAGCTGAGGAGAGCCATAGTGAAGGGACTGTGTGTGTTATTGTGATGCCTTCAGCCAATCAGCATCTCCAGGGTAATTAGTTACATTTATGGTTTGGAAACGATTTTGTCCAGAACTTATTGTCTTAGAGTACAAATGGCAAAAATTGCTTCTGGGTTGTTATTTGCCAGTCAAGCAATTGCCATAGAGATGAATGTCAACCCTAACACAGTATAGATTTTTTAAGACATTATAGACTCTTTGATTTGTACTGTTTGTGTGTTCAGGCCTCTAATTTATTCAGAATTTATAACCAAGACGAGAAATCCATTGATTGTGCGATTGTCACTCTTTGCATCTGCATATTAAAATACAGCGCCTGTGCTAATGTTCAGGAAACTCTCATTATGCATTATGTTTCCTCCAGGCGCACATGTTGAGACCCTTCTTCCTTCAGAGCGGCCTACACAGGCTGTCTGTCCTGCCCAGATTAGGGTCGCAGTGCCTGGGGTAAAATACCGCAGGAAGTCCCCCCTGTGCACCACAGCGCAATCTACACTGCACAGTTATGTCTGTGGTCTGCCGCCGAGAGGAGCACAAATAACAGCCCATCAATTTTCCTCCAGGCCAAGGAGGGTGTGTATGCGTGTACATAAGGGAAGGAAACAGTCTGACAGCAGCAATAAAAGCGTGTATATGACAATGAGAAACGAATAAGAAGATGGGGAAGGAACAGGGCCAGTGTTGCCATGTCCACAATTTATGTAATTTTAACTTATTTTTCACAAACTCGCTTATAAATATACAGTTACATGTAGTGATATCTGAGTTTTTTGACAGAATACGGTGGATTTGGATTTGACAACTTACGCACAATCATTGTGACTGACCACTAACAGCAGTAGTGAAATATCGCCACCTCCTGTTCGAGCTGGCCTTAACAAGCTCCTCCATCACACAAATGATGATGCATAAATGTGCAGTTTTCCTTAATCCATGAGAAAGATCCACACACAATACTGGTGTTACATATTTGATTAGGCTTTTTTTTTAAATTGGTTTGTCAAACTAGACTGGTTATTTTCTAGATTTATTTTTCAAGATCTGGCAACAGGGACATATATGAAAGAGGAAGCCTGTAGAAACCAGACCAGGTTTGCTTCCTGTTTAGAACTGCACCTTTGAGTGGTTCATTATTAAGAGAATATGTGTGTTTGTGTGTGTGTAAGTGGAATGGCTATCAGTGGCTCCTGGTCTTATACACTATATTGTTTCAGACATTAACACCCACAGCTGGACCGGATATGCTGAATGAATTTAAACATGATAAAATGTGTTTATCTTGGCTAAAAGTAATACATTCTTACTGGAACTAAAACCATTATTAAATAAGAATATTTATTTAATTTATTTTTGATATTAATATATTTAAATAGTGCATGAATTAACATGCAAGGGGTGAGAAGTATGAAGAACTTTGTGCATGATGGGTTCCAGTTTCGCATGAATTTGTGGAGCTTTCTGGAGAGTTCTACAAATGCGGGTTCCATGAGGATCTGCACAAAGCTAGACGTGCTTGTCTGTTAACTACGTCATTAGCACTCCAACAAAACAGTAAAAAGAATGGCTGTTAGATGTATCATATGTTTCAAGCATTCAATTTCTGATCATTTGGGGACATACAAGTTCTTTCAGATTCTTGTAGATTTCAATCATTACAAAAAGCGCCTGTGCTGGCACTGTACTCAGAATTTGTCTTGACAGGATAACTTTAATGATGCAGTAACCCACAGAGGCCAGCCAAAGCAAACTTACTGCATTAACAGAAACCGTTTGACAGATCTTACAAATAACAGAAGCACCCCTTGGAACTGAGACCTCATATGAATAATAGCAGTCTTTTAATAGTAATGGTTTTGAATTCGCTACGCTGTCATCGCTGTGACAGCCTGTGTATCTGACGCCCACGCTGTAAGCAATTTTAGCAGCATCATATAAAATCACAAAAATAATGACTGATTCCAAATAGGTTTCCCAAAACTCGCCTTTGCCTCGTGGCAAACAGAAGGTTCCGCCCCAAACTCACGCCATTGGCTGAAAGCTGCTTACAAAAGCTGTTACACAGTTATAAATTATATAATAGATTATAGATTAAACTGACATTTTGAGCAACTGCAAAACAATCTTGTCAAAACCGCATGAAGTATTTTAGAATAATTCAATTTGTAAAGCAGTATCCATGGAGCTCTGACAGTAAAAGCTGCAGAAAAACACATTTTCTTGTATTCATTGTGCTCTGATTCTCATTTTCATTGGTCTTTGTGTGTGGAAGCAGGAATTGCTGTTCTCAACATTCACGATCAAAGAATATTGACAAATAGCAAGCACTGACTTGTTACACTCCATCTCAGCAGAGCCATGACGTCACAGCACAGCCAAGAACATTTGTCTTCTTTAGCATGTCAAAATAATGTTAACCAGCATATGGGGTGAGAAAAGAAATACAATATGCAGGTCAAGAACAGCATACTAACATACTTCTGCTTCTGTATAGTATGTACAGTACGTCTACTTTATGCACTTTATCTAGAATATCCAGATGATCTACTCCACTGCTTTTGCCAAATGTGCAGTATACTGTACAAGCAAGCACACTGTACATGAAAGTATATCCCACAATGCAATGCACTCAACCCGATCTTACATATTCAGTGTGATAAAAATGTACAATTATAATTACAATTACAGCCACGATTTATGTCTTTATTCTCACAGATTAATTTTCTTTAGATTTAGTTCCTGGACATGAATCTGTTTGGCCACACCTAACAACAGTCCAGTGCCATACATTTAGTGCATGGACTGCATACATTTATGATTGCATGGACTGACTCTTCTCTCTGTCAGGAAAATCCCTGAGTATATCATTCTCTGTCTCACTTTCTCTTACTCTCACTGTCTCTTTATATTTGAGCTCCCCACAGGAGTATCAAGTTTAAACATCAAACCAAGTGGAAATTTCTAAAATATTTCATATATTTTTTACTGCCTTCAGGTAATATTAGGTTGTTGTGTCCGCAGAAGTCTTTTAGCAAGTGATATGCAATGTTGTGTTGCTGTTCAAATGTTGATGAGCTGTTCTTTGTCATGTACGCTCACATCTTTTACATTGTCAGTAGAATCGCATATAGTCCAAAATGCAAATATACTGTATAGTGTCAATGTCAATTCATAGCAGATCTTTTCTTTACGCTACAATTTCACCTCACATACTCTTCAACTTCACCTGTTAATCTCCTCGACTTTCTGATTCGGTCTTATTCAGTTATTGATCTTGATTCAAACGAGTCCGTTAGCCTCATTAGTACTATTTCTTCACAGCCATACAGTACGAAGCCTTGTAATCAACAATACAACAATAATGAGAATTTAGCCTCAAAATACTAGTTACTTAGTTGGTCATACATTAGCACTGCTAAAATGATTCATGGTTACCAGTTTTTGGTATGAGGCTGTTGGGTGAGAAACTGTAATAAGAAAAACAGTAATAACTGTAAAAGTCCACCCCTCTCTAAAATCCCCCTGTTCACACCTGATAAAGCTCACCCTGAGCTCCACAAAACTGTGTTTTCAGTAACTTACAGTATTTTTACAGCAAGCAGACCAAAAACTTCCACAGACTATTACCCACACAACGTATATTTTCTTTATCTCAATAACTGCATCTACACGTATATTTACACAGTGGACAGCAAGTATTTTTTATTTCATAAATTGCCAAATGTACACAGCACATGGCAGATGTTCAGAGAATGGCTTAAGGGTGTCTAGTAATTCTCGTGGGAATGTAACTTCCTCTTTCTGCCATCTAGTGTAACAGTAACTCGCCCATATACCCCCTTCTCTATTTCTTAGATACGACCATACCATGTACTCAGAGAAACACACACACATACATACACACACCCACCAGGTGTTTAGTAAATGGCAGGTGTGAACAAGCATGATTGGCCTGGAGACGCAAAAATGTCAAGCCTAAGATCTTCAGGTGTAAAGATCAGGGATTTATTCAGACGGAGCCTGTTTGACATCATATGCGTGTTACTGATGTCATCACTTACGTTTAATTGCCTAGTGATAGATTCATGACTTTGGTGGACTGAATGAAGGTCTCTGTGCTTCTAGTTCAAATAGAAAAGCAGTGTTTAATATAAGCAGTAATCTGTATTTCACAACATTTTAGATCTCTTTGTTCAATGAATTCTTGTAGTTCAATGAGTCTAATAATTACAGTGAATAAAAATAGGAAAAGAAAAGAAGGTAAACACTTTTAAAATCCAAACATTAAACAGTCAAGTTGCATACAATATAATAAATGTATATAATATATAATATATACTATATATAAATAAAATTTGATCCAGACCTTTATGTTTGCACAAAAAAGTACATGCATTTTTTAATTCACCCTGATCGTTCGCCAATTATCAGGTGCAGACAGATTTTGTTCTTCCTTTGGGATTAATTTAATGAGGTTCTGCTTCATGTATGTGGACACACCCCTTTGTAGAGTTCAGAGTGACAATTTGATGTACTTCTATAAAGTCAATGAGTTCAGCTATGAGGACTTAAGCACCATCATATTTTGCCATAATTATGTCATTGATAATTTACTAAGAATGTGCTGCCACAATATGACTTGATGGTTTGATGTGCACCTCTGGCTAAATTCATTTGTTAATGTCGGTAATGCTTTCTTATTTTAGCCTGTGCACTGACTGAACATAACAAATTCTACAAGAAATTCTAATTATTTTACATTGAGATAGATATCACTTTCCTGACACCATGCACTCTGTGTACTTTATCCACCCTTGGTAAATTTCAGATTTTGTAATAGAGAGTCATTGTTTTCTCTGCTAAGTAATTCTGCTTTATTTTCCAGCTCACCCATGTTGTGAGAAATGCCTGTTGAAACAGGTTGTCTCACTGGGGTGTCGAGTGAGGCATCAACTGAACTCGTTTTTTATTACTTTTCCCTGCTCTAAATTTTAGCTCTTTTTTGTTGTGCTACAAAGCAATGGAATCTACAGTTTCTGAATAGTGCTAAATTCTTAAAAATGTGAGTTCTTCCATTATGACAGGAACAAATACACAGAAGTCATCAGAATTATGTTTAGTTCTTCATTAATTTCACCATAAATATGAAGATTAATTGGGTGTTAATAGAAAGTGATCTGATCTGATATCTTTTGTTATACACCTGATGTAATCATCACATTTTCCTCTTGAAATAAAGTGTAAAGTAAATTTTTTTCATCAATCGAATGTCTTATGAAGCTGTTAATTAGTGCTGCGATTAGTGATTCAATTTCTCAAATCTACTGATTAAACTTCACTGATCACGTTGTTTTTGCTTTACTGCATCATCATTCGTTGGTATTACATTTTTTGATCTTTAAAAAAATTAAAACCTTAAAAAGAAACCTATAAAAACAGAACCCTCTTTTTGTGTCATTTTATCCCTCATATGTGCAGTTGCTTTTTGTTTTCTTTTTGGTCGATGGAATCTATGCTGGGTTTCACACCTTGTAGGCCCTATTCAGCACTGTGTAATACAGAACAGGCTCGGACATGCACGCAGAATACTGTCAGTCAAGGATAAAGAATATTGGAGGAAAAGAGAATGAGACAAAATGGACATGGATCAAACCTCTCACAAGACAATCAATGTTTTACTGCTCAAAGTGGAAAACAATGAGACGTGTAAGGACAGACATATCATCCAATCAGATGATGTAGCTGCACGCCCTCTGGGTGTGTATCTTTGACATTTTCTGTTATTGTATTACATTGCCCCAGGACTCAAATTAAATGTTACAGAGTGCTCTTATTTGACATCATTCATTTAATTGATTACACAAGTTTAAATTAATGTAAAGCATGACAGCCTTTGATATTAATAAGAGAAAGATTTTTTTCTTACCAATATCAAAAGAAAGATCTATCTATCCTGCCAGTGTTGATGGGCTTGTCAAAACATATTTTCCTAGAAAATATGTAAGTTTTACTTAACAAGTTAAATGAAATATAAAAGATGATCTTATATGGTTAGTATTTATACACAGATAAAGGAATCCAATTGACATTATGTAGCAATTCTTTTTACACTGTGAACCTGTACCCGGAATAAATGCTATACAAAAGCACGTACAATATTATATTTATTAAAGGTGTATTCAGAGACAAGTGATTAATCACAGACAATCAACAATAAGATACATTAGTGTGGAATGTGCTCTTTGCCCCAAAACACACACACACACACACACACACACACACACACACACACACAGGAAAAGATCAGTAAACTATTACTGCAGTTTCATATTGACACTATTTGTGAGGAGGCTGCACCTCTGCAGTGTGAAAACATTATGTCTGTTCAGAAAAGCAGGCAACAGGCATCTAGACAAACTCTGACTGCCATGACTTCTGAGGCAGTTAACTGAAACAATCCATACTGGCTTTTGCCCTCTCCATCTCATGAAGAAAGTTGTAGAACTGGGGTAAAGTCAGCTCTAATGGGAACAGATACAAAAAGATGTATCAAAATGACCAGGAATCAAACGTATACCAAAAACACAGAGGCAGAATAATGCAAATACTGCTTCATTAATTAGTATAATTCAGCCATAACTCACCCATGTATACATTTTCTGTCTTGTTTCCTTTTCTGATAACCAATTTCAGCTGTAAGAAAGAAGGAACGTTTAAAAATGCCAAAGGGAAGACTATTTGCATATGCATTATTGTATATACTTAGACAGGATAAATGAAGATGGTAGATGGTCAGTTTTCTTAACATATACAAAAAGAGGAAGATGTCACAGTCAATTAGTCTCTAAGAGTAATCTGCCATTTAAAAAATGCATTTACTTCCAAAGTGACTAACAGTACACCACAGGCAACATTAATCCCCTAGACTTCGCCAGAATGCACTTATTCAAATGTGACATCTCTGGCTCCCAGAAGCTATATATAGTTCTAGTTTTATATACAGTATATAGGCTACATCAACAAATTGACATCTCTGCCTTTTATTTATAGCCGAAGCAAAATCAGTATAGAATTGATGTGTTTTAAGTGGTAAAATTTAAGTTTAGAAAAGTTTGCAGTTTGCATTAATTCTTTAATTAAAGAATTAATAGGTTTACCTGTAAAAAAATATTACCGGTCTTTTGCAGCTCACTTGTACCAACAGTAACTGCAAAGGATTATACGTTTACATTATTAAAACTTGATCCAAAACACATTACAACCATGCTCCTCATTAACCACCGCAATCAATAAAAGTATGCAATGTAAAGACGCGTCTATCCCTCACCACCAAACTTCCATTCCATGTCAACGAGCTGGTTGACCATTAATGTCTGTCCTACTGCCAGTCTGGACAATACAGGGTAATGAACTTTCCACTTAAATAAACAGAGGAGATAAAATGATAGTGTTACAGTAACACGTGCCCACCATCTCAGAAGTAATACAGTAACTTCACATTTACTGTAGTACCTGATCAGAGAAATGACTGGCTTTGTCTTCATTTAGTCCTTATGGAAGATAAACAGAAAGACTGTTATAGAGGCATGAGTGATATTACACATCTATTCAGAATATGGGTGCATGTGAAGATCATACCTAATGTAAGCAAGTCCGCCTTCACCTGTTCTGCCGTCAGGTTTCTTTTTAAAGCGCCTGAGAAGGAAGCCAGAGATTAAAATCCTTTGTGTCCATTATAGCAGTTTAGCAATCTGCATTTGTTTCTTATTTTTCTTAGTTGGTCCTCTGGTGACTGCTTGAATTAACATCCCCGACACTATTCTTAGTAATTTGTCTGTTTCTGTAGACTCATTTCTTATCATCTAATTCCTAAATGCACAGGCAGCAGGATACATACTGCATGTAAATGCAACAGTGCACCACTGCATGTAAATGCAACAGTGCACCACTGCATATTGATTGGTACCCTGTCAAGGATCAGGCAGTCTACATGCGTTATTAGATCTGGATTTTCAAGGACAATTTGCAACAAGAGCTATTTGCATATGTTGAACTCCTCCTCCACTGAGTGATCTGTTAGCACAATTTGGATTGCAGCATAAAAATCGCTGTTGAGATCAGTGGCAGGGTCTTGCTAAACATCTACATTTGATTTAATCCACAGGGTAAGGAAAACACATTATTGATCTGTGCACATTCTGATAAGGGTGATGAATCTGTTCAAAATAAGGATACTGAATGTTTTACCATGAGGAAGGAGCAGGACAGTCTTCATCAGACCTCTCAGTGGCCCCACGCTCATCCCATTCTCTCCAGCAAACTCCGTCAGCTGACACAAGAACCGCTCCGACTGATGATCAATGCACAATATTCAGCTTTTACTTGTGTATGATTTAAAACCCCATTAAAGAAATAAGTGACATGTCCATTTTCCAAGTTACCATAAATAATGTGCGCAGATGAATGCATATATTCATCTTTTACTCTTTAACTCCAATGCAATGCGGAAGTGACTCACCTCTTTGGGTTCTAGGAGGAACTGGTACAAAATCTCTGTCAGACTTACAAACTGCTGCAGGGAGAAACAAATTGTACATCTGAGTGACTGCCCTAAAATGAAGGTTGTACACAACACAGAATTGCAGAGAAATATGCAGATAGGCATATTTCAGATGAACTCTTTAATTGTTCTGTCACATACAAGATATTAAAAGCATATAGGTGTCTGTTTATAATGTATATGAAATTGTACGTTTTAAAATAAGTGAGAACTGTATTGGTAAATACATGTTTGATCTTGAACAACAGACTAGTACAGGGCAATTTTTATCTTACCCATTCATTTGATTATTTCCGCATATATTCGCGGTCTGGAGAAAATACTAAATGCTTGTTTCGGACTAGCTAACCGCTAGCTAACAATGACTAGATGTTATGTAGGCTTGCAGTTCAAATAGAGATACATCTTTTTGCAAGACAGCTGAGTTAACTAAGGTACATAGTTATTAAAGCTCTCTGAAGAAGCGGAGCGTTAGTCGTGTTAGCCAAGGCTAGCCTGTCATCTCACGGCATAAAACACTGGTTAAGACCTCAGCTGACTTCTCAGCTAACTATAATATTTTCTGGAGGTGCGACGAGGGTTTTCTCCTCAAACTACATCTAACATGCAACGACAACGTACACAAACAAACCCTGTTTACAGAAAATACGCTACGCCACAACCATACTTAATTAATTACTATCCCAGCATACTGAATTCCTACCTCTTTACTGAATTTATTGAGATTCTGAAAGTCGGTGCTGACATTGTCGGGTACAGTATCATTCGTAAAATGCAACTGCAACATTGTTTATTTTGCTGCTCCGCTCACTGAACTATCACATCTGCTTTTGCACTTCCGCTGCTGATATACTCTCAGAATTCAGAGCAGCACGTTCGCCATTCTTGGATAGCGTAAGGACTCACAGAGCGCGTCCCTGCATAGTGTGATCTGCATAACTTTATACGTTGGTCACTGGATTGTTTGTCAGTATTAAATAATGGCTACTAATAAAGTAGTAAACAATATTTTCTTTCTGTATGTAGCTATATTTCTCCTCTTATATTACAACGCCAAAACGTGTTCACCTCTTTTCACTTGCGCTCAGAGCAGTATCCAGTCAGATACAGTATGCCACAAAATACTATATTTAATATCAACCATCATTACAGAATTAGAAACCTATATATTTTAGGCGTCTCTGTATTAAAAAGCAGGAACTGATGCATTTTCTCTGCATTGAGACAGAACATCAAACAGCGTGTTCAGGCACACGCTCCTGATCCAGAGAAAGGGTTAAACAGTAGGAGGTAAAAGTAGCATTTATTCAGCGGGAACGAGATTCGAGACCCGGGAAAAGTCACGCCTGAGTATTAAGGCGAAAGACCGAACGGTCCTTGTGAACGAGACTCCATTTACATATTTGCCCCAAGGGTTTAAAGGCGTGTGTAGCAGCAAAGATCAGTGTGACATACCGCAGCAACCTGGCAGTGGACTACTTTAACGACACCATCAGTCTCTGCTCTCCAACTTTTTTAAAATAACGCTACTAGTCAAGAGAGACAGGTAAGTTTCACCGCACTTCTGCATGGAGCTGATTCGTGCGCGCTGTAGTGGAGAGTTCAAGTGCAGCATGACCGCACATGTCTGATAGTAAAGATTAGCTAATCAAACTTAGATTTTATTTTAGTTAGTTTAAGCTATAGAACACATTTAATTAAAATGCATTTGATTTCTTTTTTGTGAAATGTCGGAATAACGTGTTTATCGAGCGCGCGTGCTTGCGCGTTGAAAGCTTGTCTTATAGGTGATTATGTAAGTGGTACGGGGGGAAGATTGTGAGATTTATTTCCCGTTTGTCTTGCAATAACTGTTTGTCGGAGTTTACTGCTTTTGTGCACCTTGTCAATATTTTCTATTCGTTTAGTCATTTATGATTAGATTTTCACGTTATCATAAAAAATCCAGATGTTTTTTAAAGACGCATATGCAAAAACTTGTAAGAATCCCCAAAATCTATTTTTTTAAATCAACCTGTAAGACAAAAATGTCTCTCAGAGGTATAAGTAATTGTTTAAAGTAATTAAAGGTCTTTGCATTTTGTAACGGTTTGTAACAGCGGAGCGATTTTAGCAGGCCACGAAGAAAACGCAATGTTTCTATAATATTAAGAACCGGTTTATTGTGTTGACTGTCATGAAGTTTCATAACAGCGTCACGGAAGGTTTTACAGCCTTGATGATGAAGCAGACATTTGTCTTATACTTTTAACTGCATAAAAGAGCAGAAATGTGAGCACGTGTAATAAATATGGGGGGTGCTCGATGCAGGTGAATTCCGCGACGGGGTGAATGTGAGTTGAGCGCGTGCATTTGAGCGCGCGCTAATTGGCGTCGGTGGACTGTGCGGCGGAGCGCGCTCATGTCCGCGGGGCCTCTCGGAGGAATGCCGCGCCGTCACTTTGGTTTTGCTCGGGTGCATAGAAATGACTCAGACTTCAGTCAAATGTCTTGTAACCATGAGACGGCACACTGAACTCGGAACGTTACACAGTAACACAGTTTTTTATTGGTGGCGGAGAATTTAACAAAAACTTAAGTCGTTCATGCAATAACTCGCCCTTTTCTTTTCCTTTCTTTCAAATACTGAAGCGTGTGTCAAGATATTTAATAATAGTCTTAAACGCTTTATTGGGTGAAAGTTAATGAGTATCACTCCTCAATGGCTAGTACAACCACACACACACACACACACACACACACACACACACACAGTTACCTTAATACAAAAACCTCTCACACATTAGGTCCACAATCTCTGTCATTCATACAGACCTTTGATGTGGCCTCTTATTGTATTCAGCCTTATTCCCCTTCACAGATGTATTCAGAGTCCCACTGAGTGTATGTGTTCCCTAATGCATGTGTGCTTATAGACTCCATAAGGAAAACTTAAGCATTGTCACCTAGATAATGGACTTGTGAAATGAGATCCATCAGCGCACACTGTTGATGCCTTTGTGTGTGTGCGTACTTGCACGCTTTTGTACGTGTGTCATTCAGTCATTGTGACGGATGCACCTGGAGGTCTTGCCTGTGTCTTGTCTGTAAACAGAGAGTTGTTTAAGTTATTGCTTATAAAAAATTTATTTCCCCTTAAATGCATTTTAAGTGTGTTATACGAACCAACTGCTGATAAACTACTCCTTCAATACTGATATAATATTGGATTGCAGTTGAAGTCGCAATATTAATTGTGATTTGCTTGTTTGTTTGTTTGTTTGTTCTGAGTAGAAAAACCAAAGACATTTACGTTTATTGATTTTGCAGACGCTTTTATCCAAAGCGACTTACAAAGAGAGCATTAAACATTTTGTCATAAGAATCAACAAGTCAAGGCTACAAAGCTACATTTACAAGTGGAAATCATATTTTGATGCATGTTCTGATGCAAGAAATTGTATTCCAATGCTGAGTGAGACATGAGACATGAGTGAGACCCAAGACATGAGTGAAAGGTTTAAGTTACAATCCCAGTGCGTGCCTGTCAGGTAAACCCTTTAATAAAACAATTTGTGGGATATAAATAAGACTGTCTTCCAAGTGATGGGAAAAAGTGAGCACACAATCATCACCCTCAGGGTGTAATGTGATCACCAGCTTTCTGTCTGAAAGTATGAATGATGTCTGTTGAGTTGATGGGCTAAATGTTTCCACCTCGTGGGAACTGTCAACTACAGAAAAAAAATGAGTCAGTGAAAACTACAAGTGATGCTATTAAAGAAGTCCACCTCCGAAAAAAGGACATTTCTGTCATCGTTTACAGTGGCTTAATTACGTTAAAATATAACCTCAGACCGCATTGATCAATAGTTTTACCTAGGCAATCATTACCGAAACCGTCTTCAAAGTGAAGCCAACGCATTCATAGATACAAACCTATATATTGGGTTTGTATCTCTATTGGATATTGTATCTATACTGTATCTATATCTATATTGGATATACTGATAAGTGCTTTTTCAATTTAGTCAGAAGAATCGTCTGTCATTGATCATGTAATGGAATGAAATTAGTAATTCATTCATTCTTATACGATTGACTGCAGTTTCTGTCAGTATCTTCAAGGCAACACTGTAAATTTTGGAAGTTTTCTAATGTCAGATATAGCTACTCTGTTGGATAATACAGAGATCAATATTTAGTTGCTGACTTAAAACGATTAATTCAAAAACTATTCATCTTAATTTATTAATCTTAAGTCCATTAATCTTTTCTTAGAAGAATGTTCATATGCCAGCAGATGTTTCTTCATTATTGGAGCTCATAACTGGTTCATGTTCTCCTGATTTGATATTTCTCACCTTTTGTCTTCTATCCATGTAATGCTTTACCTAACCTGATGCTTCTCATTTTCACAGGAACGAAAAGAAGAAAGAAAAAAGACTGAAATAGTGATGCCAACCAACAAGTATTCATCCGCTATCATGGCGGAAAGCGACAAGATGACTGCCACGGTAAGATGGAAAAAGAGTGTTGATGTACAGTAACATTAGGTTCATTTTTTTATTCTTTAAAGTTTTTAAAACACTCCATTAACTTTTTTTGATACATATGACAAATAACACAAAAAATTTTTTACTAACGTTACAGCAAGAATATTTTGTAAAAGCTTTGAGAGAACTTTTAGAGAACATTAGCAGACGTTCTGAGAACATTCCTGTTAGCTGGGAGTGCTGTTCTGATGTTTTCAAGCTGAAAGAAGCTGAATTTTTGCTGGATTTTCGCAATGTAGATACATTAGTCCAATCATGGAGCAGATACTGGAATAGCCTCAGTTTCACTTTCAGAGACTCCTCACAGGTTTCATATTCCTCTTTCCTGCACACATACAAACAGAGATGTGGAACTGTGTCAGTTTCTCACACATATCTCATGTTTGGAGTGTTTAGGGTTCAAAACGAGGCCAAAAGTGCGGTGGAATTTATGAGATTATAAAAAAGAGGGAGAGCAATAATGATTTTATCTGGCTCATCAATGGAGGAGCTGCTCTGACAGGTATTTTCCAACAGACCAAGACCTTTCACTTATTTGAGTTTTCTTCGGTGACTTTGTTTGTATTCATTGTGACTAAGCGAGGCAAGACTCCTTCATTCCTTTCCCTATTCCGGCACTCCACAGAGCATAGAAAGAGAACGAGTGAGTGAGAGGTAGATGAAGGGAGTGGGTTAGTGAGAGAGAGAGAGAGAGAGAGAGAGAGATGGCTCTTTGAACACTGCACCTGGCTCACGCAGTTCTCTGTAAGCCACAGACCAGCTGCTTGGCCAGGGAAGAGAGAAGCTCATTCTGGCCATTCAAATGCCTGAGAAAATGTGCCTTGAAATTTTGTGCAGAATCAATTTGAGTGGATGAGTCCTATAATTATGTTTTGTACTAATGCTTAATGAAAGTTCTTAATATATTCTGAGTTTACTTCATTAGGTCAGTTTACTTTAATCTTCTTTTATTATGGCAACACGCCAGTGTTTTGAACGCCGGTATTTCTTTTTAAATTACAGGAACGTTCAATACAAGATAAACCTGTCAGATGTCCTCAATTACCACAAAGCGTCATTTAGACTCAGATTTTAAAAACAAACAAACAATAACAAATGTGTTGACAGACATACTTTTACTGGACATCACTGTGCACTAATGGCCATAATATCAGGTTGCGTAACTGTCAACGCATTTTTTGTGTTAATTTGTGTGTTTTCACACAGAGAGGTGAACAAAATGATTTTCTGTGATAATCAACAAAATTTCACAGAAATTATCAAGAGCGCTGACAGAATAAATTACCATCCATTTAACCTGGAAAATTCCCTTTAGCCAGAACAATGTGTTCCAAACATTCTGAGAAGGAATCAGTTGTTATCAGCTGTAGGGTTTTCTTGTCATTGCTGTGGTTAGCGTTATTATTTTGAGTTTTGCTCGTGTACTAAATGTAATAACAGGCTTTACTGGCTGAAGTAAGTATTTTTACAGGTTTAAAGACAAAACATGCTTCCATTTTGTGGTCATGTTGTGTCTTGTCTGGAATTATGTATGTCTGCTTTAACATAACTGTTATCTGATCGGTGTCTCTGTGGTGCCTATGGCTCTATGTGTGTGTGTTTGTGTTCACATGGCTGTGAGCATTGCTTCAAACACGCAATGGATTCTGGGAAATAACAGTGGGTTTCTACACAATGCTATTCCCCTCCTGCTCACTCTTTCTCTCTGTGTGGAGTATTATGGGGTATAAAGCGGATCTCAGCCACCTAGTTCGATCCTCTGACTTTTTCTAGCCTTTCAAAAGCTTCAGCCCGGGGCCGGGGGCCCCTTTAGGCAAGGAGAGTGCAGGGGGTGTCATTAGGGGCCAGCCGAAAGATAAACGGAATGAATTAAGAAGCCCATAAACTCATTCACCTCTCCAGCTTCTCCCTACCTCCTTAAACTGAGAAACAAAGTGGAAAGCATTTTTTGTGGAACATTCTTTAGTTTCATTTATTTGTGCTATGATGATTAAGAATCTCTTGATCTGATTTAAAGAGAGAGCTTTTAATAGACATTATGGTTTATAATTATGTATAGATGATATCTATACAATAATTCTGTAATATACTGTAAAACATGCAGAAGCTTATTAATATTTGTCTCCTATGTGTCTATGAGGGTCAAAATTCAGTGTGCGTTATAATAAAACTGTTCTAATGAAAATTACTGTAAAATATGGTTGTCTTATGTTACTCCTAAATGTGAAGGTTCCTTTTTCTGAAAATCGCATTGGGCACATTATTTTGTATCATTCTGAATTAAGAATACATGTCACACTTAAAGAATATGTGCATGCATCAACCAAATTGTTATTCAGAACTTGTGAACACTAACTACTGGCAGTAAATCTCAACACATTCAGTGTGGTCGGTGGGAATGAGTGTGTGTGTGTGTGTGTGTGTGTTGGCAGGGACTCTGATCTTCTGCAACACAGCTGAGGCATGAAAGATGTCTGGTGTTCCAGTACAGCGACAGCAACCAGTTGTTCTCACATCCATAAACACACAGTCTTCTGTGTTCCTTACTCAGAGCTTCTCTCAGTGCATGAACTTATAGAAAACTGAAGCAATCTGTTTAACAGTAGGTTATTAGTCCAGTTTTTTTTAGGGCTACAGCATTTGGTACAGTAGCTGTTTCATAAATGCCTCCAAACGCAGTGCATGATGGACATTGCAACAATTGAGATTTGAAAAGGAAGATTTGAGATTTGAGGAAGAGCCATTTGTGGGATTTGTGATAGTTTGTGAGGTAGAATGTTATTGCGTTTTGTTAAATTTGTTTATATTACATCTGTTTACCTCAATGAACCACTGCTGGGCTGTGGATCTGACACCTCGTTGTACTGTATGAATAAGACTTTGCACCACACTGGAGAGTAATTTCACATTAAGAAGCACATTTTATTATACTGTCTCTCAGACACAGTTTTACTGATCTGTCAGGTGCTGGCTTTACATCTGAGTGGCTTTTCTTAAAAAGCAAAATGCTAATGCGGTATATGATCCAAATGAAAAGATTTATCTGACAAATGTAAGGATGTATTGGCCAATAAAGATAATAAAAAATATTGACTGAAATATCAGTCACAAGTTATAGTTCGGTCTACACACAGACATATATAAAAGGGTGCTTTTGCTGCTTTTGGCGTGAGACACTAATATAAACTGCCTGATATCAATTCACTCTCTTTTTGCTAGTGTTCAAAATGCAAATCTGAAAAACAAATAGGTACGTATCCAAGCACCATTCCTCATTGAATAAAACAGGCAAAACAATCAGGGCCCACTGAGGGATGTCGACCAATCACCACGCAGCAGAGGCATGACCAAACACATATCCATTCTGAGCCACGTGTTGCTTGTGTTTGCTTTGTTGACACTCTGCTCTGTCAGCACCCTGATCCTCTGAAGGTCTCGAATCGTCTTCTTCAAGTTACGACACAGCTGTGGCTGCTACAACAAACAAACCGGAGCACAAAAGAAATCAGAAGAATTGAAAATACAGCCACTGAAAGCTCCAGTGTTCTTTATCAGCTGTACTTTATCAAAATAAAGCCGAAAAGCACACTTGTTGTTATTTGCGCTGCTTAATTTGTTAGTTTATAAAATATATGTACTGTACTTTCCAGGGTGTACTATGTACTTTCCAGGGTGGCAGATTTCACACCTAGCAAATAGTCGTGTAGGAGATGATTTTATCCAGATAAACTTACAGTACACTCTTGATTTAAACTATATTGGGCACAACCCAACAACCTCTTAGTTACCAGCCCTGAGCTTCTAGTATATAGTCAGAAACACTAGTATTTTAGGAGCTCAGATTTTCACATTGAACAAAGTGAAGTTTGAATAAAGTTAATCACGATTTCAAATAACTAAATATAAAGAATCTTTCTGTATCCTGCTGTAGAAATTGAATTATTATTGTATAATCAGGTCCCTGATTCCCACCTGTATTCATAATGATTGTATTCTCTCTGTTAGAGCGACAGTAATGTACTGGAGGTGTTTTGACCTGCGCTTATTACGTTCTCTTTTTATGAATGAGAAAGGCACACTGTCACACTCATTCAGAAGTGCCAGGTGATATGCAAACAAACACAGAGATTTAACTCTGTTATTGCTTTGCTTGGTTAATATTAAAGCGCAGTTGTTTGCTTGCAGGTCTCTGCTCATCCAAAACTTGTGTATTTGTTTTTTGTGATCTGTGATGACTGGAAACAGGATGTCTTTTTTTTCAGGCTGCTGTAAATGGCGACACAGCTGTAGGAGAGGGACTGTCGCAGAACGACAGCGGTCTGGAGATGACCAATGAGAACAGCCCGTTGACCGCAGCAGAACCGCCTTCACCTTTCAGTCCCAAACAGAACGGAGGTGCAGCCTCACCCGCAGGTATGTGAACATTCCAGCCTGTTGGCCGGAGTTTGGGTGCGCAACAAGTTCTAGCGACAGCTTTGTGACATGCTGTAAATTACTAGTGGTTGTAGTTCAGTTTGTAAAAACATAAAAAATTGTGTTTACAGTAATGCACTTACAAACCCTGAAGCTGCAATTCATAACCTGTTTGGTTACAATAAACAAAAATCAATTATTGAGCATGTACATAACAGATCAGTTTTCAAAACAGTCTCCTTACCCTGTTTTGTACCAGTAAATGTATAATAATGATTTCTCATTTGAGCTGTTGGGTCAGATTTCATGGGTAATAACAGTTTGGCTTCATTTGACTTTTAACATTTTTAAAGAAAATATTTAAGCCTTAACTTAAAATTGTTTTCTAAATATATCAGCATTTCACATCTGTATTTGTGATTCCTCTCTCTCGCTCTCTCACACACACACTCTCTCTTTGTATCAGATGAGAGTGAGAACAGCATCAGAAGAAAGAGATCTCGTAAGCGCTCTGATACAGAGGAAGACAGTGCCTGGGACTCTTCCTACAGTGAGGTGAGTCATAACAGTGTATACCCAACTGAACTGATATAAGCAAAGCATCTCTGTCACAATGGGATTATTTAGCTTTTTAGTCTTGCGTCTCGGTTGTGGTAAACAGTGGTTCTTTCATTTGCGGTAAACAGCTAAACTTTCACTCGCAGTATCGTACACTACATAAGCCTGTCTCTCATTAAAACATTTCTACACTGGGTTTAGTGGCTTATCTGTGTAATAGTTCACATATGGGTCGCCACATGGAATTAAGTATCCTACATAAACGTCTAATGGCAAGTTTTCCATTGAGGTAATAGTTATCAGCAGACGAGCTCGCTGCTTTACAAGCAGACAGAACCTCTCCAGAGATCAGAGGAGAAAAACAAACACTTCCATCATTATTACACAGATACATTAAAAGAGCAACACGGAGACATTGAACAAAGGTGTTTTGATACATTGATAAAAATCGAACCCTTCTAATCTCAAATTACAATAACTACCAAATTAATTATTAATAAACCAGCCTTTTAAATTAATATCTGCCTTTTGTACTTACAGCTAATGGTAATATATACTTTATGCTAATTGCAGATGGTTTTAATTTAATCAGCAATGAATATATATTAATGGCCAACAAATGAATGCATCTTTAGTCTGAAATTTTTACACTGACTGGATAGTTTAGCATCAGCAAACATTTTGTCCAAACCTCACGCGAATATTAACACTGACAATTTCCACTGAGTCATAGAAACATTAAATGAAAGCTATTTAAAAAGGTCACAGAAGTTTATAAGCCTGATGCATTATGGGAAATTTGCCCTTAAACAGGAAATGGGATTTTAAGTGTAATGAAATAAGACATGCAGCAGCTTATTGTGCTGTATTCCTGCTTCCCCTTTAAACAAACACGCCGCTGTACACATGTGCGCTAACTGCAAACACTCAGCGTGTGCGTGCATGTCCGCGTGTGTGGTTTCTGCCAGATCTCTGTACCGACAACACATCTCATTTTTCAAGAATATAATTGCTATGATGTCACTAATGTAAACACTCCTTGCGTTCAGATTGGTTTTGATAAGGGGAAATTGGGCCACTGTATTCATATATCATTGTTTTCATGGTTTTCCTTGACAATATTGGCAAAACTTAAGAAACAAGCTCAGAGAGAAAAATGAAAGGAAGACTAAATAAATTATGACAAATTATATGTTTTTACTGACAAGACAAGTGCTGTTAAGGGGAAAACAGGTTCTGTTGATCTGTACATTAACAACTAATCATTCAGCAGATGCTTTAAGATCTAAGGCATATTGACATGATATTGTTTCAGGAAAAATCTGACGTTGCGTCCAGTTGTGAGGCGGGTTTGCGGCAAAGGCCTCGTCCCAGGACCATCTTCCAGGCCGGACTGACGCCTCATGCTAAACCCCGAAACAGAGAGAGGGGGCAGAGCAAACAGGAGCAGAACAACATGGTAAGACTCAAACACAACCTGTGTTCTTTGTGTACAGTGCTGTCAGACGGACGGACAAATAAAGTTAATCCCCGTAGCACATTTAAAACAACAAGTAAAGATTAGGGCTGTTACGACACTGTCGGCTTCACACCATTATCTCAACACTGATGTCTGGTGTCTGTCAGCTCCCATGAGGCCCGTTACTGTCTCTTTATGTTGATGTGCACCTGAAGTTGCTTCCACCCAGCTAATCAAACACAACAGTCTAGGGAATTCAACAAGGGAACATTTTATGCCAGTCACAAATCATTTGTCACAACGTGTGTAGATTCCACACTACACACGGCTGAGTGAGCGAAGACAGACAACAAGGGTTTGGCGTCAGTCCTAGAAAACATATAATAGGCGGGAAATATGGTAGATAGACCACAGAAACCAGTCTGACTACACACCAGCTACCAACAAGATACCACCATAGAGGAGTGTTCTGGCTTAAATAGTGCTTCATTAGAATCTGTGGCATGCTGTCCAATTCCATGGAAAACAATTCGATCATTTTTTTCAGTTTGTAAAAACAAAATTAATCAATGTGTTGACAGAGATGTGTTTACAAAGCTAATGGGTGTGAACATTGTGTATTTTCCCTGTAGACTTGCACTGTAATCACCAAACTGTCAAGATATTTTTTGTTTTTAGAAAAACAAAATTATTTATAAATATATTTCAGAATTTTTCTATATTTTTAATTCAGTAAAACAGAACAGGACCCCCTAGTTAAACTAATTTGTTGTTATGGGGGGGTCCCTTAGCTCTTTTGAGGGTCCTGGAACCAAGCCCCCCACCTTGAAATTCAAACACTGCTTTTATTTAAACCAAGAGATATTGTTTTGTCTTCTATTTTCCCATCCTATTTTCCATGAGGAAATTCAAGATGTCTTGTTACATTTATGTTTACTTTAATTAATTTAATTTGTCTGACACTTCAGCTGAAAAGGTCAAAAGGCCTCAGATTTCCTGTTCCATTGTGTGTGTGCCTGCAGGTTTCTAATGTTCCTGAAGGCCCTGTTCTGGAGCTAATGGAGCAAGACTCTAAAGACTCTGCACAAAGCAGTGCCACCTCAACATCTACCACCGACACAACCAGCCAGCCAGAGTACAAGGTACAACAACATCACACTCTTACCCAATCAGCATGCATCCTTCCACCTATCCTGCCTCGTACTGTTCCTCTGTACTTTCCTGCACAAACAACCCACGATCACTTCTGTTTATGCACCTGCCATTGACATAACAGCCTCAGAGAATGGTTTTGCTTGAATGCGAAGACAACAGCCTTTGTGATTTGGTGTATCCTCTGGTTTGTGAGTTACAAAGCCAGGCAGCTGTGTGTTCTCCAAACACTGATGACTAAGACAAAGAGACTGTGGAATTCTTGAACGGGGTTTTAGTGGGTTATAGTCTCTGTTGACCACAGACACATAAACACTTACATACGCTCTTGCACAGGTGAGGAAACAACAGGGTGTTGAAATGGGACCTGATTGATTGGGAGTCATGCCCAGACAAGCTCAATGTCAGAGGTTTTACTTGTGTGTCAGACCAGATTCAAGCACCGCCGAGCACAATTATATATCTTTCTTTGTGTAGCTTGATCAAAGAAATACATGCACAATGATTTATTTAAAGAGACAGATCACCCAGGAATTTAATTCTACTCACCCTGAATTTTCTATTCAATTATTTCTTTACATTTACATTTACATTTAGTCATTTAGGTGACGCTTTTATCCAAAGCGACTTACAATTGAGGTTCACAAAAGAAGCATTCAGTACAAGAGGAAACAAAGCATACATAAGTGAAATAGTACTAG
>JAZGTI010001996.1:0-39308 GCA_036877585.1 Botia kubotai
GGGAGACACAGTGACTTTAAAGTGTAACTTCAGAACTGACGGGAGGCTGCGGGAGGTTGTGTGGTTTCGGGTATGTTGCATTTGTTGTGTGATGTGCCTTTTTAACAACATCCTGGAAGATGTCACTTGTTTTCAGTGTAAAAGTTTCTGTATTATTTTGTGGGCAGCCTGACATCAGACATGAGTGTGACAGATCAGCTGAGCGAACAGAGATTCAATTCAAACTAATCAGCACATTCAAATATTTATATGACATTAACATTATAACTTTCTCACACCATAGACAGTGTGTCTGTACGTGTGTGTTTATGTAATGATTTAGAAGCTTCACTACTGTCTCCACAGATAATGATTCTAATGTCACATATAATAATATATAGGTGTGTGTTGATGTTTGTGCAGGTGATGGAAGGTGAAGCTTCGAAACAGAAAATCTTTACCTATGATGCGATGTACAACAGCAATCTATCCCACATGGAGGACTTCCACAGAGAAGAAGACCTTGTTTACCAGTCAACTGTCAGGTTATAGTTCTATCCACAAGAGCTTGACGACTTATAAAGATTATGTGCAGTCAGCTGGTTGTTATTGTGAAATAAACTCTGATATGGTGATTGGGACCCTCATACAGACTGTTTGGATGTTTTCAGACTCCCTGAGGTACAGATGGAAGATGATGGACTATATGAATGTCATGTGGGAATCTATGACAGGGCGTCTAGAGAGAAGGTGGTCTTGGCGTCTGGGAGCGTTACACTTATCGTTATGTGTACGTTCTTCTTATATTTATCTGTAAAACATTATCTACGGTTACTGCTTGCAATGCTGCTGGCTTAGTTATGAACTTTCATTGTCTTTGTTTTTATTCTGTAGCTCCACCAAAATCTATATCAGTCATCGCAGAAGATCAGCCAGCTCCCTTTGATCTCCATGAAGCTCAAAACTTCACACTGGTTTGTGTTGTAACTGGAGGAAAACCAGTCCCTGTGGTGAGTGGAGAAATACAAAACAAGCTTTTAAATGCTATTTTTATAAGAACAGACATGTACACAGCATAGGCTGAACACAGCATACACAGCATAGGCTGAACACAGCATACACAGCATAGGCTGAACACAGACTCATCATTCATGTTTACAGTTCACATCAGATTGATTTCTCTTCAGCTGTGTCATCTCCAAAATCAGGTTTTCTTCAAGAGGGATGGAGAGCTGATAGAAGTTTGTTCCTCCACAGCCTCTGAGAAACTGGAAAGCCGAGGATTCCTAGCAGCCAAAAACAACCTGCCACTTATCAGCCGAGAGCTGGATGATACAAAAGAGCAGAAGTTTCTTTCTGTGCTGGGCCCTTACAGCAAACCAGTGCGTTTGGATAAAGACAGGTCCCAGCGCAGGTTCACATCTGGAGCTTCTGTTGAAGAAGAGCCCCAGCCCACCACTGAGGTCATACCAGAGACTGTGATCAGCAGAGAGTTCCCCCGCTGGGTGCTGAGCTCCAGCCCACTGTACTTCTTCAACCACACACACTCTGAACTTCATGATGGTACTATGGAGGTCCGAGCCATGCTCACCTGGCACCTGAACCCACAACTGGACAATGAAGCTCTGTTCAGCTGTGAGGTCAAGCACCCTGCCCTGTCCATGCCAATGAAGGCAGAGGTTATGCTCTGTGAGTGTGTGTGTGCAGTTACATATTAAAATAACGGAGTATATTAACACACCTCCTCCCATGACCCAATGAAAACACTTTGAATTTCTCACTTTGTTTCCAAGCTGCTCCAAAAGGTCCAAAACTCTCCATGACTCCAGACAGAGTAAACGTGGGTGACACAGTCCGTATTAAAGTGGACGGATTTCAAATGGGACCCAAAGCAGTAAAATCTTTCTTTTCATGTTTTAAAAGGTTAAATATTGAAATATTAAATAATTTTAACAGAGTTTTTAAGTCTGTGTGCAAATTTGTTTGCAAATGATTAATGCTGATAGTGTTTAGTAAATATTTAGAAACATTCAGGTAACTCCACATGAATATTTAGTCTCTGTTTGTAACTGTGCTCATGGAGTGTTACAGTGTGAAGTGTCACATGAGTTTGGTTTTCTGTGTGGTAGAATAAAGTGTTTCCTGAACCTCTGTTCACATGGACACGTGTGGGGGAACCCCTGCTGGACGGGAGTGAAGAGACATTTGGGAAAGTTCTGGTTCTGGAGAGGGTTCCAGCTAAGCTCAATGGTTCAGTGTATCGCTGCACAGTCCAGAACCCTTTAGGATCTACTAACACTCACACCCGACTCATAGTGTTTGGTCAGTACTAGACACTTCACACACAATTCAAGTGGTTTATAATTAACACTCGCATGTCGGACAGTGTTTGAGCTCAACCTGAGATCTGCAGGTCTCATAATACTGCATCTAACACTCACAGACTGATATCCAGCAAACCAACATACAACATTCAACTCTCTGTGACTCAGAATGCAACACTTGTTTTTAATTGAATGATAATATTTATTTTTTTAATGGTGTTTAATCTCATCCTAAAATCTGTCTGTTTGAACAGAAAATCCAAAAATCAAGGAGACTGTACATCTAAACTGTAAGTCTGTTTCAAGAGAAAGCAATTCTATACACACAACATCTCACAGTTTTCCACATACACTCTCACACGGACTGTTGAATGATTTTCAGCTGTTCAGTCTAAAGGAGCCGTGATTGGACCCTCACTGATGATGTCACTGTTCTCATTGACTCTGGATTTAACAGGAGTATTATGGGATGGGCTTCTCACTTTCTGATACGGTCAGTTCTTCTGTCCAGCAGCAACACTATAATTTAAGACTGATGCTGCAGCAGAGACACGAAAACAATAAGATCAACTTACCTGAACATGATCATGTGACCGCAGCTCAGCTCGGTTCATTCCACACCTGTCTTCTCTCTTATGTCTTCTCATTTATTTTCTACAGGCTGTTTGTGCACAGCTGTGTTGAGATAAAGGATTAGAGTGCAGGAATGGGTCGGCTCACATACAGATAATCCTGGACATATAGAACAGCTGTCATCATATTAAACAGTTTTGTAATGTCATTTCATCACAGACTTGAGGGTAAAGTCACCAGAAATGAACCAGATATGAAAGTTCAGTGTCGCCTGCAGCGTGTGACCTCTAGATGATAGTGAAGATCTTCAGCCCAAACACTGCTTTAAATCTACAAACCCTTTCATCTGATGTTCCTCAGATGTTCCTAATGCTTTAGAGTGCAATGACATTTTCCTGCATAGAAAATTAAACACAGAAGACAAGACATGACAGTTCATACAGAATGTGCAGTTACAGGTGTTGTTATAAACTGACTGTTAAAAAAACCCTTAACAATAATAATAATTATTATAATAATAATAATGCCGACACATGGAGCTCCACACCCCCCCGACTGATCACGTGCAACAGCATAATCCCAGTCTGTCTACAACACCACAGAGAGAGCACATCTGTTCAGATCAGACCCCATTAAACCTGCACATCTGGACTCTGAAGAGTGTGTGTGGGGGGGGGGGATTGGGCGCAGGTCCTCCCAACACAAACATGCTCCCCAGTATAATAAAGAGGACTGTGATTCCTTTTAAGTTTCGTCAGACTCAATATGCAACACAGAGGAAATGAAAGACATTGTACAGACATTGTACATTAGTGTAAATGAAAATGCAAACAATTTGCATTTGAATTGTTTCACAACCTTTACACCCACAAATAAAAAAACACAATTAATTCCTTTTTAAAATTGTCCACAAAAACGTTCCTTAATATTTTATTATAATCAGAAAATGTGCTGTCAGTTTAATTTATGACCTGGAGTAAAAATACACAAATACAGAGTCAGGTACAATATAATAAAGAGTAAGACAGCATAATTAATCATTTTAATCATTTTGGCACCAATATTTATTTTATCATTACATAAAGTACAAAAGAATGAAACATAATTGACAAAAATGAAGGACAAACAGTTCCCTTTAAATTCAATGTTTAAATGACTCTTAAATAAGATGCAAATCATTAATGAAGGTTTTCTCATTGCCTGTTCATTACCAGCAACAAAACTGACCTGACATCTCTCCTTCAGTAATCTCACTGGTGTGACTGGGAAGAGGTGTGATGATGATTTATGTGTACAGTATGGCTCACTGGGATTGTGTGCTTTAAAGTGCCAGCAGTTTAAATCTCACTACAACCCATTTACACAATACAAAAAATAACTCATAGAAAATACTTGACCTGTAAAAAAACACTTGCACATTTCCATAAAAATACCAGTTCTATTCACACAGCTATCTGATGTCACAATATAATGCTGATCACATTTGACTGTTTTTCAGAATGCAGGGGAATGAGACCGAGGTTTATTAAACTGTTCTGTTTCCAGAACAGTTTCAGTCTTAAGGCTCAATTCAACGATTGATATTCAAGTATTAAAAACATGATGCATTGTTGAAGTATCACAGGTACAGGTTTAGAATCAGGAGATAGAAGACTGCTCCAGCAGTTTCACCTCAGAGCGGCTTCATTCAGGCCAACTCTTTATCCAATCCCCTCGCTTCCACTGTGTGGTGCATTATGGGTAGTCTGTGGGTGGGGGTTTTGAGTTCCGTTCTGTCCAATGAGCTTTCTCACTCCTCTTCCTCCTCTTCATCTGTCTTTTTGGCTTTGAGCCGCTGGAAACAGTGAATAGTGGAAGCCAAAAAGAAACTGGCAATAATAGCTGCCACAGAAATACAAATGCCAGAGAAAATCACCATGAGATAATCAGTGAGAGTCAGCATTCCCCGGCATTGCCGGAAACTGTCCTCGGAAAGCACACTCAGGGACACTTGCTGCCCATCTACTGGGAGAGAGCATTCCAGACCATCCAAACCTGAAAAGAGAAAGACAATGAGGGTTAAAACCAGTCTATCAGTCTTTAGACTGATTTTTGTTTAATACACTAATACTTATGCAGATTGTTAAGACTGCTTACACCAATCACCAATCAACTTGAACACACAGCTGTGTTAATGCATTCATCTTTGTGCTGTCAGAAGGTTACAGCAGTAGGAAACCAGTCGTTAACACCTGATTAAAAATTAAATATGTCATGAATATCTTTTTGTTTGATTGTCTTTTCCAGTTTGGCTTTAGAACTGGTTCAGCATATTTCTGCAGTTTGTTGTGTTGGTTTGTTTGTTCAGCACTTTTTAAATCTCATGTTTCTGAGATGATACACACGATGCATCACTTCACCGAATAATAAATACACAAATGCACAACTTCATTAATGTCATACAAAACAAATAGTGCGTTGTAACATTCAGTGTCATTCAGTCATAACTACATAAAGGTTTAACATTTTACTGTTTATGATCACTGTACATTACAGCAAATAAACAAGCTACAGAACAGAATGATATGATTATATTTGAACATGTTTGTATGTAGCAGTATCAGTGTGCTCAGAGAATCACATTTATATAACTGCATGATAAGATGTGATATGACATGTTTTCCTCTGGTGATTTCTCACTTCATGGGAAACATTTCTTTGTAAAATGTTCCTCTTTGGTTTGTATTTTGATTTTCACAGAGTAGATTTTAATCTGCTTTCAGCTGTGTGATCGGCAGACACCACACGACCGATTTAAAGTGGAACATCATCTGCGTCACACACACACATACATACACACACACACACTCACACACACACACACATACATACACACACACACTCACACACACACACACACACACACACATACATACACACACACACACACACACACACACACATACATACACACACACACACAGAACAGCACAGCTCCATTTAAATACATGCAATGACTGCATGCATTTACTCTATAAACTGCGTGTGATTTTGAGTTGATGTTTTAGAAAATAAAAATCATGAAGGGAAATCATACAACATACATTTAAGATATCTTAAAATGTCTAATTTCCATCAACATATTTCATAACCCTCCATGTCATAGTACAATGGCACTCTGTTTTCTCCTGTCATTGGCTGAAGTCATCTGACATCATCAGACGTGTGTGTGATGAGTCACACCAATCAGAAGGGGTTTTCCACATGCAGGGGATTCAGTGACCCCAGTCCTCTTCACTGGCTTTGTCACGTGGACTGAAAACACATCCAGTAGTTTATCATGCCAAAGCATCAGTCCTTACACACTAAAGATACAGATTACATACATTACAGTTTGTCAGTACAGACTGCATGTATTATAGACTGCATGCATTACAGTTTGTCAGTACAGACTGCATGTATTATAGACTGCATGCATTACAGGTTGTCAGTACTGATTGTATGCATTACAGGTTGTCAGTACAAATTGCATGCATTACAATTTGTCAGTACAGTTTGTTAGGGCAGTAATATGAAACATGATCTCAGTTTTGTCTGTTAAACTCTCTTTGTCTGTTAAACTCTCAGGGTCATTTAAAGAGTCACATGCGTTCCTGTCACATAGATATGTCATACTTGGCTTACAAACTCAACAATGTATTAGTGGAAATCTTCGTTTCTGCCTTTTAGTAAAGTGAATATCCAGTTACGTTTAGGCATAACTACTGTATTCAAGTGTACACAACAGTTTCCTGAATTTCATCCTTTAGTTGCCACTCAAACTGACATCAACAGAAGACAACATGAGGACACAAGATGCAAGAGAAAATGACGAAGCGTCTGTTGTCTGCCATATGTTTCGTACATTATGCACAAGAAACATATGTAGTGTATTCCAGTGTTCACCTGCAGTATCTGCCTGTGTGTGCTGGGTTTTCTCATGCATTATTTAGCTGGGTCTATAATGTGAGCATTACAACAATTTAAAAAAGAGAGAGATTATGAATGTAATGAATTATCAGCCTGTTCTGTTCATGTGTTAAGCCAAAATAGTTTAGTCTTAATTATGAGCATCCATGGAAAAACCCTCAGAATGTGGATCTTCTGCCTCACCACCTTTCATCTTTAATGTTACTGTGAGGTTAAGAATATGTTTTAGACATTAATAAACACAGTTGCACAGAAATCACACGTGCTGACGGAAAGCGATGGTTTAAGCAGCGTTACCTGTTGGGAGCTTGTGACGATTTTCCAACAGCCACAGAAAGAGTTTGGCAAAGTTACAGTTGCACACCCAGGGGTTTCCCTCCAGACGGACCACCCGCAGGGACGGCAGCTGGCTCAACACCCCCACATCCAGTCCAGAGAGGCCGGTTCTCTCCAGCTCCAGCTCTCGTAGAGAGTTCAGGCCCAAGAAAGCATCCTTGCTGACCATGTTCAGAAACGGGTTGTTGCCCAGCCGTAGCTTGACCAGGCTCTGGGACTCCCCGAAAGTTCCAGTTGGGATCTCAGTCAGGTTGTTACTCCCCAGGTCCAGATAGACCAACCTGGATGATGTGGTGAGAGTCCCGGGCTCCAGCCAAGTGAGAGAGTTATTCCTTAAATCCAGATAGAGCAGATCACTGTACAGAACCAGAAAATCAGAGGGGATCCAAGGAATCCAGTTATTAGACAGGAGAAGTCTCCGTACATCCAGAGGAATGGAATTTGGAAGACAGGTGAGTCCTTGACCTGTACAGTTCACAGTATGATGGTCCGGACACAAGCAGCTGGATGGACAGTTGTACCCCAAAGCTAACAAGGTAGAGGAGAGCAAGGCAAGGAAAGACTGAAGCCAGCAGACACATGAGGACATTGTCAGGAGGATGAGAGGTGAAGGGGAGGGTAGGGGAGGTTTGGAGATGGGTAGGAGAGGGGTGATGGGATAATAAAGGGGCAGGGGCTGAGATACTAGGAAAGGGGTCCAGGCAGCATCTTGAGATCAAGGTTTTGTGTCTCCTAGACTACAATTTCAAAAGACTCGAGCGGGGGCAAGCAGCTACAAAGACACAGAGCTGTTTTCCAGGAGATCATGTAGCAGACAGTGTGGGTCATGTGGCAGCTGCTGGCTCTGAGCATGAAGGGGGAGGAGAGAGTGAGAGAGAGTGAGAGAGAGAGAGAGAGAGAGAGAGAGAGGGCAGTGAATGGCTGGCATGGAGAGGGGGGGACGAGAGAGGTGTGACAGCTCTGTTGGTTTAATCCACAATCTGTGACTGCGAGACATGGAGACAAAATTCTGCCTCTTTTATTTTACATCATGGTCTGTAAGCTTCATGTCTTGATGGAGTGAAACACACATCTGACTCATGGTTTAGTTCTGGGCTTGAGAAAGCAAACGATTTGTTGGAAATGACACGTATAATCACATTTAATCACATTCTGCTTATTTTCTGTTGTCTGGCGGTTCAGTCGTGGTAAATTCATATTCCGGCTCCATTGCCATGGCGATGCATGTGATGATTAACATGCGGCTGTGTGCACAGATTACAGCCCCTGAGCATGAAGACAGTCACACAGTCATGAACAAGCGACGATCACTGTTGTTTACACTCTCAATGTAACGGCTGTCCCGGAGAGCACACGCGTTGAGCTGCATGTTTAAATGACACATGAACTGAGATGGACAGAACTGACAGTATCTCTCTCCAGTGCTGTTGATGTTTATTTCCATTCCTCTGTGGTTTAAATTCATGTTTCCCGTGTGGCTGTAAATCACACAGCAAACACATGCTGTGAGCACAGACAGCTTCCCTCTGACATCACAACTGCCGACCAATGACATCACACAACACTCCCACAGGTCATAGCCTAACCTTGACCTTTCTGGTTGACTGCAAAGAGACTAGTCTTTAACCCTTTAAATTCCACCCATAACATTTTTGCATAAGCTGGTTCTAAATGTCATGTTCAGGGTATCTTTTCATTACAGTTTGTGAGGCTGTACTCTGGCCTGTCCACAGGCTTCATGCTGATGTATGTGGGAGAAATTGCTCCGACTTCATTCCGAGGGGCCGCTGGGAACTCTTCATCAGCTTGGCATTGTTATCGGCATTGTCATGGCACAGGTGAATTCATGTGTTTCTGTAATTAAGAACATCCTAAACAGTCTCTGTTCAGAAGAATGCTTAGCAGCAATGTATACTGTACATTTACCAAACAAATGCTTAAAAATGAATGAATAATTCCTCCAATAGATGGCAGTATTTCTATTTCCATTATATGCTGCTGTGAATTTTATACAGTATAAAGTTATGGTCGTCTATGACTGTACTGATGTAATATGATGAGAATTGTGCATATGTACAGACATCACTTTCCCATGTCAGGTCAACCTTTTGTACTTTTGATGAGAAATATGGATGCATTTGAGCCCATTGTCAGTACAGTGGTCTCCCAGCACACAGAGGACACGCCCCCCCAGGACCTCATGTCTGAAAACTCCTCCAATCACAGTTCAGAACACAACCTTTCCCATAGAAACAATGTAATATACTGAACTAGTTTCTTTTATTATGTGTGACACAATTGGCTAAAAAGAACCATTGCTTATAACTTGATAATCATTTATATTTTGAAAGGTTCTCAGAGGTCTCCAGTGAGGTCCTCAGACCTGCACACTTTATCTCCAGCCCTAATGAATCACACCTGAAGCTAATAAAGCTCTCTGAGACTGACAGAAACATTCAGACAGGGGTGTAGATGCTAAACTCTGCAGCCCTGTGGACCTCCAGGAACATGGACTGAAGACCTCTGGTCTATATCCTAATATGAACTTTACTGAAGAAACTGGAAGAAACCTCACACACAAGACTGGTTCACATACAGCAGGTGGCTGGAGGACATGAGCAGCACCAGTATAACCAGCAGAGGCAGCTCTCCTGGTGAGCGCTCTTCACTTTTACACTTGTGTAGGTCTATGGGCTGAAGACTTGCTAGCTCAGGTGAAGAATGTGTCATTTTGTGTTGTGGTATGTCATCATGTCATGTCATGTAATATGAGATTATGCTTTATCCTGTAATATAAATAATTTTAATTCCTTTTATCAGTCATTTAGTGTCTCATCACACCCTCACATCCTCGCTCACACACCCCTCACCGCCTGACAGAGTCTGGGGGCTGTCAGAGGTAATTAACTGCCTCTTTACATCCCTTTGAGGGTTTTAAAAGGTTAGTTTTTCATCATGTCGCTTTGCTTCTCATGCTATTGGATCATTTAAAGCTGAATATTAAACTTGACCTTACAGCTAACAGATCGTCCTACAGCTGATCGTCCTATAGGAATGAAGTATTCCAGAGTGTCCTGTAGTAAAAGCTTTTAATAGGCTGGTCACATGTCTCTCTGGAGGGAGAGAGTATGCACACTTTGAATTAGTGCACACACACACAGCTGAGAGACATCAGTGTTACACTGATCAAAGCAGTTCTGCTTGTGTGCTACAATGTTGCTTTCGGGAGATCTTATGTCAGTTCTAGCTCACTGTAAAGTGCAGTGAGTGTGTTCACATGTGCTCTGTGCACTAAACAGTGAGCTGGTCTGAGCTAAACACATAACTGAGCAAGTGGACATGGAAAAACATTACTGGAACCACATGGATAAAATAGCATGTCGCTCTCTGATGAAAGGGTGCATTCTACAATCAGAATATATATATTATATATATATATAGCCAGTTTGTGATCTGCTGATGTGGTCAGAGTTTGTAGTTAGAAATAGAGCTGACTGATAAAATGATGCAGGGCCAAGATCATAATCCAGACGTTTCCTGACTGTGCTGAGGACAGTGTAAACCTCAGAGGTTTACAGGGGAACATGCTGTGAAATACTGGATGTTTAAAAGACAGTGAATGCCAGCGGGTCAAGATGTGACTGGTTAGTTTTGGCAGTTAGTAGGTAGTTGGTTCTTTTGCAGATGCTGTAATTTGACTATTATGCAGATTAAAGCAAACAGTTTCTATATTGTTGGTTCTTCAAATATAGCCGTGTATTTTAACATATTTTTTTATTTGCCAGCAATATATAAACTGAAACAGAAATATATAAAATATTTCATTATCGTGTATTGTATGAGTCATTCAAACTGTGGAATACTTGTGTTGAAATCAGAACATTGGCTGAGCTGTGGGCAAGGTCCATTGACTGATAAGTCACATGACATTTACGCTTCAGGTGATTGGCTCAAAAAATGTTGCTTTAATAAAGCTTCTTTCAGACATTACTACAAAAGATAATAGAATACATGGACGCTGTTAACCTCAGGAGGAGGAGATTAATATCAGCTCTCTCACTGAACACTTTCTATAACATCTAGCTAAGATTTTCTCCTAGTTTCGTTCCAGTTGTTCTGCGTTCAGAAGCGTCTGCTTCGCTGTAGCCAGAATTCTTTCTCTGACACATGTTCTATAACGAGAGGGTGTCTAGACAGCATCCATAGTGTGTGCCTGCAGACAGCAAAAGCTTTTCATTTACAGATTGCAGGGTACATGATGCAGTCCGGGAGAGCTGCTGTGGTTTACAGTATGTGCAGCCAAAAACACAACTCCCTTCTTGTGGGTTAAGACTTCCTGTGTCCCAAGATCTTCACCAGTCCTGCATTCATCTCTGCAGAAACATTAGACATTCAGTTGAGTAAAGACTGAAATATAAAATGATTTTCTTCAACAACATCTCATGACCTGCAGACGGAACTCGTTTCCAGAATCTCAACCTCTGGCAGGAAGTATATTTTTACAGCAGCAGGGATGAAGTCACTGAAGTCGATCAACTCTCTGTTACAGAGATAAGAGTAAATGTTCATTTTGTTAATATGTGTGATATTAAACCCCACACAGACATTTTATTATTATTATTTAAACATTTGAGTCTTCTGTCAACTCTAATGAACCAAATGTGTGCGACACAGTGAGAACAGAAAACCTCCAGAGAATGACCGGACATGATATTTGTTTCCTCACTGAGTCCAGATCAGCAGTATGAGCTATTGTGACAGGTGTTTATTGAGTCCAGCAATGATTTCTGTAGTGTCAGATCTTCAACAGAACTCAATCTGGACAATGGGCTGCAGATCTAACCTGCTGCTGTCAGTAGCTGCTCCAGACCTCTGGATTCATCTGACAGAATTCCTTGGACTCTGAGATCATAAGATTATGGCAGGATACTTATCAAATTCACACAGCTTACGGCAAATCACTAATGATGGAATATTTCTTGTGTGTCTGTTACTCTCATGTGGTTTGTATCATACAGTTATGGTGTAATTTATAGTGTGAGATGGGTCAGATCATCTCTTGATCAATAATCATTGATAATGTTGTACTTTATGGGCCTGTTGTGCCTGTTTATGTGTTTGACTTGTTGAAATTCTCATGACCCTCAACAATCATCAGGAGATCCTGAAGGGAAATGAGCACAGGACATGAGAGCTGATGTTCAGTGTCTGCGGTCTCCCCTCACAAACATCAATGAACTCTGTCTGAACACCCCAACCATTAGATCATGAGAACCTGCAGCAGCGCCACTGTCTCATTATACCAAAACAAAACCAGAGAGAACAGCTGTGAGCTGCGAGCAGACCTGACAGGGAGAGAGAGAGCGTGAGAGAGAGTGAGAAAGACAGACACACAGAGAGAGAGAGAGAGAGAGAGAGAAAAGGGTTAGTGTTTGTGCTCGACCGCTGAACCATCTCCTCCAGCTTTCACTGATGTATGATAACAGTATGATTTGATAAGGGCATCACGTCACAGCAGTACAGTGTCATGCATCATTACTCAGCAGTAACAGACTGTCTGTTAGACTGAGAACAGCATGAAACAAACGAATGCCTCCAGAAAGCTGCTGAACTGACCTCTCTGCTTTTGATTCAGTCTCAAACCTGCTGATATAAAGACCGCTTAGACACAATCTCTTTACAATGACCGTTCCTCTGCTACATTACACATATGATAAGAACACATGCATGATGCTTCCTGTTTTCCCTCAATCAGAATAGAAAAACTGTTTGTGAATATCACACATTTAATTATTACATTCACACAGATGCTTTATTAAAAGTGACTTATACTGTACTCAAGGTATTTATTTTATGATGACCACGTTTTCCATGAAATACTAATTCATGACCTTTGTATTGCTCGCCACATACAGTACATTACTGGTTGAGCTACACAGACTGAAACTGTCATTTTCTACCTAAAGACATGTATTTTTAGACTGTTCTGAGTGTTTAGCGTTCGTGGCGCTGGGTAGTTAAGAGCTAGTTAGGGTAAGACTGAAATGTAACAAGGAAGAACTGAGCTATTGAAGAGAAGGACCATCATCACCACCACCTGCCTGTTAAACAGAACCAGTCTGACCGCCCGCTGGAGTTTGCTGTTACAGTTCACTAGTGTTTACAGCTCGCAGTGGAGCATCACATAATAATACAGACTCAAGAACAATCAGAGTCTCTCAGGAGAGACAGTTGCACAGCCAGCAGGTGCTGAGTGCTGTTTCATTCAGCTGTGCCAGGCAGAAGACTGGTGACCCAGACTCGACCCTCACTGTCAGATGGATGTCATGATGTCATAACAGATGGAAAATCATATCTGCTAAATACTGTTCAGGATTTATTAACAGTTGTTGTGTGATTTAAGCTGAACACTTAATATCGTTTAAACCTCTTTCTGCATATCCCATGATTCCCCACAATCAGACGCAGCAGTGAGTCTGTGTGCAGTGACTCTGTTCTCTTCAGAAATATGATCTCATCATAAACTCTTGAATGAATGATCACAGCAGACCTCATTCACAAACATTTACTGTCATCCTGTCAATAAGGCGCTGGTTTATATTTTTCCATCGCTTGAATAAAACAGCATTTGTTTTACTTGTGTGTGAATCTCTGTTCATGGTTTCATGTGGACACATTCCCAACAAACAAAAGCTATTTTGTTTGTGCAAATGAAGAAATATCCGTCCAGTATGAGAAACAACTGGATTGTGTGTTTTCTGTAGACATCGTTTCAAAATCATTCACACAAAATATCCTGAAAGTTTGTCAACAGAAAGCCAGAAATCCCCCAATCCCAGTTTACCAGTTCAAGCTGCGTGTTTGTCTAAAAGTGTATGAATGTGTTTCTGTCCTTGACCAATAATTGCTAATTAAATGAAATGAAATTAAACTGTTTACACTAATGCCTGTTAAACACAACAGAGTGTTATTCTCTGTGTTTTATCCTGACGTCAGCTTTTAATTTACCATCCGGCTCTTAAATTTCCCATGATCGTATAATGTTCCTACACTTGTTTATGAGTACACACACAGTCAGGGGTATATATATAAAACTTAAATCACTGACATGATAAACAGTTTAACTGTAGCACAGAATGGAAAATAAAATATCACATGACAAAAACATTAGAGCACAAACAAACAATATTATGTTCTGATCTGATTTTTGTCTGACAAAGCATGTTGTGCACTGAAGTGCTCATGAAACACTTTGTTAAAAAGGTGCAGAAGCTTTGACATCACTGGGAGAAACATGAATGATTTTTCATGAATTTAATGAAGCCCTTCTGCTTTCATGTGAAAAATGTTTAATCCTCGTGTGAATTTAAATGCTTTTATGGAGCAGTTGACTGTGTAATCACAATACTAAGATGAAGTTTTAAAGAACCACTTTTATATTAGTTAATATATTAGTTAAACTTTAAGACAGGGTGTGTTCAGCTGTTATTTGACAGAATAACACTTTCTAAGAATCCTGTACAGCTCGCCATGATTTTGTTTTATAGTCTTCAGTGATGCACATTATCCCAATGGAATTATAGAAGAGTGTTTCCTGCGGACTGTTCACTGTTCATGATCATGGATTTGTTGACTGTATGTAACAGTGCACAAATCACCTCCATGATGTTTCATGCTAAAACTTCTGCTTTGTTTGTTTATTTCCAACAGTTTTGTTTTGTGTTTTCTAGTCCTCAAGTCACGTTTGTTTTAATGACAGATCAATGTGATTTCTACTCTTTATCATGTGTTCTGTAGAACATGTATATGTTTTGGAGGGAAGGTTACACTAAGACATTGTCCTGAATTACTGCATGTCAGATCATTGTTTGTAATCAATTCACAAATCAATAACTCTGCCAGTCATCTAATTAAAAGAACCGAGTTCAATGAACCAAAGAAACCTAGAACAGACAGAGTGATTCGACAGTAAAATCTGAGTTTTATAGTCCTGAATACCAGCTGACATTGCTTCTAAGTTTTATGAAGTTATATAATTATAAAACTAAAATAAGGAACCAAAGAACATTTCCTTGTCAACACTTTTAGGGCTCTTAGTTTCTAGCATATTTATTTTCCTTGTGAAATTATAACTGGCACAAAACCTGATAAATCTTTCCGTTAATCAACAGGATTGATAAATAGACGTCCCCTCCAGCTACAGTATGAGTGAGCTGACCTTTAACCTGTAAACCTGATCAAGTTTTTTCATGTCTGTTAACATCTGCTATAAATATATTTAGTGCCTGAACTGATGAAACAGCACGTACCTGAGGTCATCTACCTCTACCTATTAATAATGAGAAAGATTACATTTATAGTTAGTTTTGTTGTTAATTTAACAAATACTGAAGTCATGAGTTTGTGCTCTGCATTCATCTCTTCTACAGAATGTGCACACACACTGGAGCAATGAAGAGTGAACACACACCACCAACCATGAACACACACCTGGAGGAGCGAACAGCGAACAGAACCATGAACACACACCTGGAGGAGCGAACAGAACCATGAACACACACCTGGAGGAGCGAACAGAACCATGAACACACACCTGGAGTGAGTCAGTGTTGGGAATCAAACCAGCAATCTTCTGGTTACAAGTCAAACTCACTAACCAGTAGGTCACAACTGCCTCATACAGAAGACAGATTAAAATACCAGAACTATATATTCACAGTACATCCTACTTTTCCAGACCTCAGCCATCAGATAGTGAGACTCAGTGTGCAGGTCTGCATGAGTTAATGGCAGCAAATGCAGTGAAATAGCCGGACAACAACAACATGTTGTGAGCTGTGAATAATTCTGTTCATGTTACATCATCACTCACAGACACAAACAACAGAAACTGACTGCACTGACTGTGTGAGATGGGTTAACAGTTTCATATGTAAATGTTTTCAAACAACAAATTAACATTCCTCCACCAGAAGTGCAAATACTTATGATGTCAAAATTTGTTTTTATGCTTTCATGCATGCACACTTATACACTCTTAAAAAAGGTGTTTCACAATTTCATAGAAGAACCATTTTTGACTGTGGGGTTCCATAAAGAACCTTTAACATCCACAGAACCTGTGAAGAAGTTTCCCTCTGATAGCCCGAGTTTTCTCTCTCCACTTTACACATGTTAATGATTGTCAGTGTCGGGTCGGGTCTGGTAACTCTCCAGACCATCTGGAAGAGTCTAAACAGAATTCTCCCTTTCATTCAGTCAGAGCAACACGTTCTGTCATGTGTGTGTCTACATTAATAAGCAGGTTTTTGAATAATGACCAGCAGACTGAAATATTTCTACAACTCATTCATTTGACATATTTCTACATATAGTAATGTCTAGGAAGCAGATCTTTTCTGAGAGAACAGTGGATTAGTGAGTGAAGATCATTACAACATACAACAACAACTGGGCTTCATTATCGCAGGCAGAGAAAGACAGGAGCGAGTGTCAGTCACTCTTTCGAGCTCTTATGTAGGAAGGAAATCCTGTGTTCATGGCATTACAAATGAACACAAGAAAAACTCTATTCTTTAAATTTAGCTTCCTGTTATGTGCACCCATGGTGAATGAAGCACGAGCAGAAAGCCAAACGGTGTTTCTAAGACTGCTGTTAACTGTAGAGCTTCTGCATTATTATAGATCTCTTAAGATTGTTTATATGTGCAGCAGGACAACGACTATTGCAAACATAATGAACTGAGGATGATGTCTAACTCAACTGAATTTCTTTATTAGCTCAATAGTTTTTGTTGCGCGTGTTCCAGATAAACTAAATACTCTAAATGAGTGACATCACACTCAAGCTCCAGAGTTCTGTGTATGCAAACACATCGCTATAGCAACCAATCAGTCAGCCTGACAGAACATTGATCTGATAATCCACCACACAGCGACTCAATTAACTCTCTCAAGATCTCTAATCTTGCTTTAAACCTGAAACAGCTGTTACAGAGTTTTCGGAAGATGTGCTGTTTGCTAAAAACAAATTAACTAAACAAATAAAACACTCAATGACGTCCCAAGTACAAAATTCAAGCGTTCAAGCAGAACATATAGCCGGTTTGTGCGTTAGCATCATCAAAATGAAGTCTTGCCTCATAAAGCCACAAAACTGTCAATCTGATTTAATGGTACTGTTAAAGAAAAAAAATCAAAAGTGAAGAACAGATCAATAATAATAAACTTTATTAGACAGTTTATCACTGAATACAATTAGAATGATGGTCGGCAAGCATAAAGACTTTACAACAGTCAAAATATCCCAAACTCTGCCAAACATGAATTATATAAACACATTTAAAAGACTAGAATGAAGGAAGAGAATGTCTGATGATCTCAACTTCTCTGTCAAGTTTTAAAAAGGGGGAAGCAAAGAACATGTGTGACATCAGAGGACAGAGTTCATTCCCAGTCACCACACTGTAGCTTCCATCTCAACAAATCAACAGCTTAAGAGTCCTCGTGTGATAAAAACAGATCAAATCAGAGAACAGATTTCAGGATGTTGGTATACCAGCTATTATTGATGAATGTGTTCTGCATAGTTTCACTGGATGCTGTGACTATTCCATTTAATAGAAAAGGTCTTTAAATCATGGCTCTTATCAAACCAGTATCATGAGGCACTTCAGATATTCCAGCGTAACAGATGAGGGGTTTGATAATAAAAGCTCATCCAATTTAACCACAGAGCTTTGGTGGTTACCATGAACTCTAGCCACTCAACCCACTGCCCCTTATAGATGTAGACGTCAGTTTTTCCAGGTCAGCCGGTCAGACTTGCATCTAAAACAGACTATTTTTAACCTGGCTGGAGTGAGTTTTGCATTGCATGCAATAAGCTGCTATACAGACCCTCAAATTAAAGACATGACACAAGAATGATTAAGGTGTGTCAACACATCTCATAAAAAATATAAAAAACAAACACTGATGCTTCACTAGGACAGCGCTGGAGAGGGTTCATGTTTTCATGAGTGTCTGACGCAGTTCTGACAGTCTTCAGTTTCCTGGACAGGAGTAAATTGTGATTCGAGTTGCTGAAAAAACAAAAAAGTGTGGTTCCATATCCAGTGACTGAATATGACAAAACCAGAACCAGGTAAATGAAACGGTAATGACACGGGCTGGCCAGAGAGAGTGAATAGAGGCCAGTCATCACTGGTACAGCAGGTAGTTCTTGAGGGAGGCGGGTAGCGGCAGTCCATGAATCTCACTCAGTCTCTTTCTCCCCAGTGCTGCCCGCACAGAGCGTCTACAGAGGTCCATCAACAGCAGCGGTTCCGCTGAAGAGAGACAGACAGACAGACAGACAATCATTACAGACCAGGTATTTATCCAAGTCACTTTTAAACTCTCTTAGGGATTGGTCAGGACTAGTCAGTCCTAGTCAACTAGTCAGTAATTAAGTAATTTATCTAGTTTTGTCATTTTTGTTTTATGTATTATTGTCCTACACACACCATTAGAAATGTTTATAATCGCAGTGTAGTAGCTAGAAGGCAAAATAAACCTAAATATACTCATAACAGACTAGTCAGCCAGGTAACCCACTAACCAGCTGATAATAAACATTTACATTTGGACATCCCTAGTTTTCCCCACCGGTCCTCTTTAGTCTAGTCACACGCTTTCCACAAACCAGCACCTGCTCAGATGTTGAGCTCATAAACACACACACACAAACTTGAGCTAACGAGACGCTGGGGAATGTTGAGTAGTTCTACCTCCCTCGAATACAGGCATGACGAGGAACGCATGAAAGACACAGACTCAAGACAGACACTCAGAGGAAGCTAAAGTCTTGGAGTCTAAGAGTGAGTTATAATCTGGCTTCTAAATCTGGTCTCACACACCACATTCACCAAACACAGTAACACCTGCAGCTTCAACTCTTCATTAAAACACTGCTCCACACGACTGGAGGAGTCATACAGCTGCTGGAAAGCATGCAAAACATCAGAGTGAATAAAACAAATGTATTTCATTGGATGGGGCTTTTTTAACAGTCAGGAGACAGTTTCCACAGAGAGTAAGACGAGGTACTCAGCAGCAGTCGTGTCTGGAGTTCTCACGGACAGCTGCGACTCTCACCTGCATCCTTTCATTATTCAACCACAGAGAGAAAACCTCACATGTCTTCTAAACAGACTGATTACAGCCTGCCGGGAAATGAGCCACAGAAACTCCACCTGCTGATCTGAAGCGCCCTCACCATACACATACACTTGAAGAAATGTTATATTATACACTCACACAAACTGTTTAAATGTTTCCCAGGCAACAGTGAGATCTGCTGATGCTGAAACAGAAGTGTGGCTAGTTTAAAGAGGAACTTCCTGGATGTGTGCGAGATAAATGATGTCATGGTTTATCAGGTTTCTGTAGACACTCGAGCACTGGCCACATTCAACATTTAGCAAACCACAAAGACCGCCTTGTTATTCAAGAGATAACTGCATGTACACAAACACTGGACAACACACTGTTCCAAGACCGTCATTTAAAACAATCAGCATAAAGTCATTTGAAACAAGTGTGATACTTACGATCAAGTCCATTTATGTACCGGATTCTGATTTCACAGTGTCCCCACACTGCACTTACTACAGGGTACAGCTTTCTTCCCTTCAGTCCCCTGAAAGCAACACCTAAATACTGTCCATCCACCATAAAACTCAGTGTGCCCTCATCCATGTCCAGGACCACCAGAAACGAGTCTGGGACGATAAAGGTCTCATCAGGCTCAAGAAAAGCTGGATACGTCCGACCGGACTGATTCTTGCCGCCGTGATAGAGTTTGTTGCGTCCCAGGTCCCAGCCCCAGGACTCGCTATTGTTTCCTACAAGTGTAGTGTAGCCTACAGAATGCAGTGGGGCATCGCCTGTTGCCACGCCAACGACTGCATGGGTACCGCGCTGGCGCATGGCCCAGCTGATCTCCCACACGTGCAGTCCCCTCGTATATCCCACTCGGCCCCGGATCGCATCTGTACTCTGGGCCACGGGGTGCCGGTGAAATATCAGTTTGTTTTCATCTTTCACGAAAATGTTAAGTGATCTGTCGTCATTGTTCCAGGAGTGCTGCACCTGCACTTCCTGCGAGGCGACCGGCATGTCCAACAACAAATCCAGGCGGGAGGGTTTGGTGTAATCCAGCGCCTGCAGATCTAGTTTGAGGGGCCGAAACGCCGGGTCTCGCATGTCCACTGTCTTCATGCCTCCCGGAACCTTCTGCCCCATGCTCTGTGTGATTCTGACAGCACCTCGTTTCCCGTCCCGTCGTAAAATGACAGAGAGAGTCAGGGTCAACTCCTTCACCTCTGCAAACCAGGAGGCCAAGGGGACTGTTTTTTATTTGGTAGTTGCCAGGTAACCAGGTCAAAGCAGCTGCTAGTTAAGGTCACCTGGGGAGATTAGAGGGAGACAAAAGCATGAGGTACAAAAGTTAATGATTGTGACTAATCAATTTTCCTGCTGTTGCTTTTCCCACAACACATGAAATAAGCACAAGAAACACTAGAGAACATTCAACAAAAAACATTTATTTCCTCACCCAGCTCCCTGTGAACTACAGCAGCCAAAATATTAGAAATTGCCTCATGTATGTGTTACACAAGCTGATTTATCTGATTTTGTAAAAGTGTCAGTAGAACGCAGTTCACAGTAGCTTATATTAGAAATGTACAAAGTACAAAAAACAAATTTGAAGAGTCATTACGCAGCTCTTGTTCTGTGTCAACAAGCTGTGAAACTGCCGGACTTGAAATGCGAGAGAAAACCATCCTGAACAAGCTTTTCTTGACCCAAGATCAAAAATATCTTCCTCACACTGAATCTACTCCTCCACAAACTCCACAAACAGCAGTGGGCTGTTAACAGAGCAATAACATATTCAGTCCGCCACATGTTCACTCCCTCACTTACAACACAGTTTATTGGTCTGAAGCCCCTTTCAGAGCACTATTATATTACAACAAGACGGAGAGAGAGAGAGAGAGAGAGAGAGAGAGAGAGAGAGAGAGAGAGAGAGACGAACCTTTTCAGCACAAACCTGTCGACTGCTTCACACAATGCCCTTAAAAACAGAAAGACTGTTTCCTCTTAAGCTTGTCGAGTCTGAAGAAAGCAGGAAAAGCTATAAAAGTTTGTCTTTAAAATGATAAAATAAAACAGAGAAGAACTGTTTTCTGAGAGAACCACAGATTCAGGCCGGCAATATTCCACCAGACAAGGTCAGCAGCAAAAATAGCTGGACAAGAAAAAAATGTAATTATAACAGAGAGAGACTAGACAGTGTAGTGTAAGAAACCTCTGCTAATGTTTCTAACGTGCTTCCTGCCCTCCTACATCACCATTAAATCTGATATTCAACCATTAGGACAGTCTGGTATTTATTTATATATAAGGAAACAACTGGGTGACTCATCTGCATGTCTGAAAAACACTGTACTGTAGACACGAGTTCATTGAGCATCTCAATCTTTTCTGCAACACAAGCAAACAAGCTTCCAGTGGGTCACACATCTCTGTCACTCATCCACCCGAACCACAGAAACACCAGGAGATGTGTGGACAGCCCCAGTGCAGGCAGCCATTAACAGGTGATGAAGAGGTGATGTCATCCTGCAGCATCATCTCCACTCGTCTGCTGGTTTACACAATGCTGTCTGGCAAGTCATGTGTGGGTGGCATCATGGTGTGTTTTTGTTTTCATCAGTTTGACGCTCGTGGGCAGGGGTGTCACAGCTGATGCAGGACAGACTGAGAAGTTCTGGGGATTTGTCGGGTCAGGAGAACAGTGGCAGCTTTTGTCTTGACCACCAAGTCCACAATTAATACTTATACACAACTGGATTTCCTGTCCCTGTAAAATCTCTGAGGTAACCTTGTGTCTTGACCTCTGACCTACTTTCATTAGGGGTGGAAACAGCAGAGATCATCATCTGGAGATGTGATTATATTGATTTTATTATAGTATCTTTCTTTATTTAGTGTCGATTTATTTATTTACAACTAACATAGAATCTTCTTTGTAACTACGTAAGCACCAAAGTCCAATCTAAACTCGTTCTGAGTTTGGCTATCAGTCATACAGGAATACTTCCGTGTGCTTTGACCTGATAAGAACTTATTCTGTGATGAATGAAAACATACTGATGATGATGATGCACTAAATCCAAACATTGAATTAGTTCTTAAGCACTCACTGTGACTCAAGGTTTCTGTTGATTATCTCTCTTGATTAAGAACATTATGGATAAACAGGTTCTCAGGAACATGTTGATGAACACTAAAACAAACGATGAGAACAGAGCCTGAGGAACACAGCCACATGAGGTCTAATATGAATCTAGAGGAAACGGTTATCTGCTGTATTGTTGAGATGTCAAACAGCATCTGTAGAGCTGACAGATGTCACACTGCAGTTCTGAGAGAACGGCAGAGGACGCACACGCACACGCACACGCGCACACACACACACACACACACACACACACACAGTGAATCAACGTCACCTGTAGCATCAGGATTCAGCGAGCTGCTTTCAGCTGTTATTTCATCTGCCACAATCTGTCCTGCTGCATTTACTCACCTTACAGGTTAAAAGGAGACACTGGAGTTCACATTAACAAGTCTTACATCAGAGTCTCTGTGTAACACAAGGACATGTGAACTGAGCGGAGGACATCACATATAAAGTGCCATCAGCAGTTAATCATAAATATTAATTATGACTGTCTGATTAAACATGGGGGCATGTTTCTATAGCGCAGAACAAATAGCTAAACACACTTCTATAGGTAACGTGTTTCTTTCACACTATTAAAATATACCGACTTAAAAAAGGCTAACAATAAAAAGCAATTTGACACAAATGCAAAACTAAAACGGGCCTCTTTTTTTAATTACTTTTTTTAATTAATTATGAGAACTACCTTCTACCTTCCAGAGTCAGACAGCTGAAGATGTGGTGCTGAAATACCAAACAAAACACACTCGAACCCTCAGCCACACTAACTATCCAACATTACACTCTGCAGATCAGCAGAACTGAAAACAGATTTGGAACAGCTCAGCAAACATTCATTTACAGTTACTGCTGTGTGTCGAGACCGGCTGTACTGTAGGCCTGATGAGTTATTTTACTGAATTAATGAAGTTACATAAGCAAATTAAACGCTCAGTTTGACAAAAGAGACACCAGAAGAGCACGAGGTTCGAAGAATCTCAAAATGATCCTAACAGACAGTCATCAATCAGAATATACGGTTAGTCTTATGCTGCAACAATATAGCACAAGCTGTTTGAAATTACACAGGTCTTGCCAACAACCGAATCCCTCTCTGAACAGAACGTTCATTCTGGACAGCTGAAGTATGGAATTTTAAACAGATAAATGTGTGCTGACTCCAAACAGCACAGACCGGAGACTGATTCATTCAGATAGCTGAAACTAACCTGTGACCTGCAGCACAGGAAAGATTTAAGAGGAACGTTTACAGAAACCTGTGCTAGAGAGAGAGATGTGAAGTTCATGCTACACACCCTCAGTGACAGTCAGACCTGTGTCAGTCCAGTCTTACTTTAAAATAAAAACATTCATTTACCCTCTAAATGTGTTACAGACAGACCCTCCACCTGTGTGTACAACCACATTCATAACATCAGCAACATTTACTGATACCTGCCAGGAAAGTGATCAACACTTGTTACTTTGTGACAAACTGCCATGTTGTATTTTTTTTTAAATCTATAGATTTCATATCTGCCCTGTGCTTCTTCTGAAATACAATAACGAATCATTAACAGAGTTACTGTTAAAAACTAAATACTCACTGATAATCAAGGAAGATTGTTACTTTAATAGATCTATAAATTAAAAGGAAATGCTTTCACAAAAGCATAACGCTCAAGGCCTTTAATAACACAATATATCAGAATGTCTAAAGACTCTTTAACTATAAAAAGGGGGAAAGCTACAAAGTAAACCTGATGAGTAATCTGTCATTCAGCACACTGACGCTCCTTTCAAACCACATCAACAGATTATCCTTACAATCAGTTAACACACAAACCAGTTTCTGTTACCACAGAATTGTGGTAACCTGATTTTAGCCACCAGTGTCAACACACACACACACACACACACATACATACACACACCCACACACAGTATGTTAGATTGTTCAGAGAGCCCGTGGCTTGCGTGTTTTTATCCACACTAATAAAGAACTAGTTTTAAAGATGGACAGACACGATTCTTAGTCTGCAGTAAAACCATGCACCTGATTCACTACAGCTGATTCATCCCCAGTCACAGTTTATCAATCCACGTTAACCTGTTATTTGTTAACTAGTCCCCTGACACCAGGTTACTACGTTACAGGAAGAAAAACACACAGTCGATGATCTTCACGCGGACTGTGTCAGATGGTTTAACACAAATCCCCTCACACGTCAAACCGAAAGTACAACTGTGCGTGAAGAAACATTCACTGCAGCTAAACTGAAACCACATTACAAGACAACTCACACGTTCACGTACAAAACGACCTGCATCGCGTCTCACTTAACCAATTAACACCTTCATAAAGAATACTTCAACACGCCAGTATCCTAATACTGCTCCAGTTGAACGAGGAAGGAAAGCGGACGGTCACTTCTATGTGGTTAATAATAATAATAATAATATAATAAATGACCTTTACAAGTACAGGAATCAGTTGTTGTTGTTCAGCGTTGTTGACGCGGAGCAGCGCGTGTGTTCTGCAGTTCTGTGTATAACTGCAACACCTCGCTGCAGGTTTACTGCTCACAAAAGCCTGAAAAACGCGTTGAGTGAACGCATGCATGCATGCATGCATGTGAACAAACACCGACCGAGCTACAAGCTGTCAACGGTAAGTCTTTCAAACCGTACCTGCAAACGACACACGCCGGGAAACCACCCATGAGTGAAGGACTGGAGCGAGTCTCTTCCCTCCAGTCGGTGTTCCCGTGCAGATGCAATGCGTGTATCTCTCCGTGTGTGTGCTGAGAAACGATGGCTGCTACAGAAACAGAGCTCGCGTCACGTGGTCAGATAGCTGAACCCTGACAAACCTGCTGCTGGAGTCTGTCACTCTTAAATGCGCAAATCACCCTTCACATTCGTCATAGATACAATGACAAACCTTTAAAGCAGCTTGTTAGATGTACTAAATTAAGTGTCATTATTTTAGCATGTATCATTTAGTATATAAACGCATGATTCAGAATAGTTTTAGATTCATATGGGCTTTTTTTCTTATACTTTTGACTTGACCGTCACGTGATACACTTTTTTCTTTCTCTTTTCAATGACTGTTAATATTTTTGCTCTAATATAAAACTGTTGTATGGGGACTGACTGCGTTTCCATGCTTAAAAAAACACTGATTCGTGTGTGGCTGCTCTTCGTATGACTCAACAGACAATGAGGCAATTCTTACTGTCTGGAGACAGTAAACTCACCTGTAACCTGCGATTGTTTACTAATCTATAAAAAATGCTGTAGCTGTTTGTCATACAATGTAAGTGAATGGAGACTGTCAGTCACTTACATATGCCCGAGTGCTTTTGTGTTCCACTGAAGAAAATAAATGATGAGGAGCGATGGTTGAGTAAATGATGACAGAATGTTCTCTTTGGGTGATTATTTGAGTGATAAACACCCCTGAGGTTTATTCTTGAGGCAGTTGTGAAATAAGAGTGTTTTACTGCCCCCTTGTGTTCAGTGCAGTTATTCACATGTCTCTTTAAAATGACACAAAACTGCCACTCGTGAGAAATGCAATAGGCCAGAACAAAACCCCACATGTTACGAAGCCTCTGGTTTCTTAAAAGTTGTTTGGCGTTTGGCAAATGGAGGTTTTTAGTTGAGCAGAGAGTTGTTTTCGTTTGTGCAGTGAAAGCAGACGGGGACAGCTGTGGTCACCTTTCAGTTTTCATTGACTGTTTGTTTTAGTCAGATACTCACAAAAGCCGCATCAGTTTCATTTCAGCTCACAGTCCTTGAACTGAACTACTAAAATCACGCACAACATGCTCTGACTCCAGTGCAGGAAGCAGTTGTAATCGTAGAATCGTGCCACAGCTGTATAAAGGAGTTTCCTTTCAAATATTTAGCAGATTGTTGCTTGGAGGAGCAAAACAGCAAGTAAACAGTGTGAGGTCCACTGAGTTAACAGTGATTTACATAACAAAAACTGAATCCAAAATATAATCAGTATTTCACATGTGAGTGATTCTGTAATGAATCCTTTAGTTAAGTAATGAGTTATCTTGTGTCCTGATGTTTAGATGTTATTTAACTCCAGATATATTGAGTCCATTTTTCACCAGCACACAAACAGATATGTGCTTGACTCCTCCCTCGCCTGCTGGGTTTCCTGAGCAGCACATCAAACATCTCAGCACAGGAACCTCAATCTGTTCAGGAGCTGGAAGAGGACCGAAGGAATGTGTCTGAGGAAGTGAATTTACTGTGAGCTCATCTCTGTGTCACACAGCGCTCTGACACATTCACTCTCTCCGAGTCATTCAGCAGCCCAGAGAAACTTTCTCCTGCACACATTCTGGGTGTGATATGGAAGCTGTAAGTGAGGTCATGCTGCTGTCGAATGACGTTCTGGAGAGCTGGCAGAGATATACTGTACAACACGTTTTCAAAGACTACAATTTGACTAGGAGGCTCAGGAGACATTTGTTGCTATGGCGACACTATTTGTTTATGTATTTTAACTGGCCTGTGCCAGTTATTGCACACATTGGTGCTTTATTATGATCATTACACAAGAATGTTTTGGGAGGTAATGAAATAAAGATCAATGATAGGTTTTTAGTTTTTTATGCATATTTTTACATTGAAGGCTGTGAGTGATTGTGAAATATATGGGCTGCCTTGTTTATCCTGTTTTCACACACAAGAGTCTTCTTATGTCTTCTTACATCTTGAGTCAACGAGGCACATGTTATGAAATGTATCAGGAGGTCATGTGAGGTGGTTAGATGTTATTTCTGTGGTGATTAGTGTGAGTTACACAACATGAGTTCACTCTGATGAGATGGTTTGAATGAGGGAGAGAAAAGCATTCGTTTGCCACCTTGTGTTTAATGTCTCATAGTACAACCACAGGAAAGAGAAGAACTTCAAAATGAAGAATTAAGATTAAACCCCAAGCTAAAAGAATAAGTGTATTATTAGCTATTAAATTCAGATAACATGAAAACATTAGTCACTGATTTATCATTTTGAGTCTGTTTTGATGATGTTTATATGAATGGAATTACACGTTAAAACCACCTTGAGTAAGATTTAGTTTGTTACTGAATATTTAGTTTAAGTCATTTTTAGTGGGAATTAAATGATGTATTAAAGAGTTTATTATAAATATTTAGAGAATTATAAGGATGAGGTCGGTTTGGATAAAACATTCACACAGTCATTTGCTGCTCAGAGTTGCTGTTTGTCTTTGAAAGAAAATATTTTTCAAGAATAGTTTTCATTCAAAATACTGAATCTCGTGAAAGTCTTATTTATCACTCATTCATTATGATAGGATGAGGTTGTGAAGTAGTTTTGAAGGTTATACAGCTCACTTTACACTGATGGTGGAGAGAGAGAGATCTGAATTGAATTACCCAGCACTCAGCTGTCTCTCAGTGGAACTGCGCAGCGCAGTCACAGTATGCTGAAGATGCAGATTACTGCTGCAGAGCATGCAGACCTGCTTCACAGACAGCTTAAATCTTCTCTTTTTCACCAACCTTTTAAACCTGTAATTTCAGGATAATCAATACTGAGTCCCAGCAGCAACTTGCAAATCACACACTCTGAAGCAGAGCATGTGTGTCTGACAGCAGCGGTGAGAGCCTGCAGTAAACTATCAGTGAACGCATCACACTGTGCAGTGAGAGATTCTCTACATCTGAATACACAGCACAGAATAAACAGCAAATGAGAAATCATTCTGCTTGATTTATTAAGCAGTGGTAGCAGCAGTATGGAGGTGTATTTTTAAATGGTATTTGTGTTCTGTTTTTTGGTAAATAAACATCTAAATATCTTAAAATAAGATACATTCACTTTGGAAGCAAAATTGTGTCATATAATAAGGCTTGTTCTCAGAAAATACAGTTTAGTTTCGTACCTCATTGAAAAATTCTTTTTAATTGTTTTAAAATGAGATTTATATTTTTGTGAGATTTGCTTAAAGAAACAAAATGCTTGATTTGAAAAATAAATACAGTGTATTTTTGTACAAGTCTTATTATTTAACTCAATTTTGCTCCTCAGGTAAATTTATCTTGCTTTTGTTTTGTTTTTAAACTAATGATTAAGAATTTTACAGTGTATTTTTTATTAGAGTTGTCCAATCGCATGTACAGATGGAGGTCAGTGCTGCATTATGAAGGTAATTACAGGTGACTGAACTGTCTGACTACAGCAGATAGTCCAGCTTTACTGATGCGAGTACAGCACTGCAGCTCAGAGTGTGTGTGTGTGTGTGTGTGTGTGTGTGTGTGTGTGCAGCTGCCTTCCTCCGTGTTCATGTTGTATGTACTGTATGAACTCCAGCAGTATGGTTATGGGCACATGCGCTCTGGGACGTGTGCTGCAGTAGACGCATCTCTTCCGCTGGAGCTCATTTGTCACATTGCCTGCAGGACCTAAATGCTGCATTGCTGGAATTGGCTGGGGGTAAAAGATAACGCAGATGCCCCGGGCAGGCAGCATGCTTGAACAGTCTCCTGGCTTGTTCAGTAAGTAATGGACAGTGAATCTGCAGCACCTCTGAAGGTCATTATCCACACAGCAGTAAATGACAGCAGTTTTTTGTGCAGTAATTATAGTGGTAGATTTATGACAAACATATTACAATAATATTCCTTCTTCACTCTCATCCGTGTTCTCTGTATCCCCCATCATCAGATGAAATGTGTCTTTAGTACGGTTGTCCATAAGGAATCATTTCAGAGCTGCTCTGTGGACGCAGCTGCAGGTGTAAGTGTGCTGATCAGCTCTGCTGGTTTCTCTGTACAGCAGCTGGCGAAGGTGCCCAACGTCCTGTTCAGAAGATCTCTGCAATGTATGAAGTATGTTTTATGAAACAGTGGTGTTTCACACGATAGTTGACATTTAGAAGATATTTCCACACACATGTACCCATTTGTTATATAGGAACTCTGTTATATAGGAACTCTGTTATATAGGAACTCTGTTATATAGGTACTCTGAAGGCTTCAGATCACAGCGGTCATGTGCACAAGCACACTGTTGTGAAACTCCACCCTGAGTAATGACATCACTTCCTCTAAAATCTGCATTAGCAGCCAGACACATTATTCAGCATCAGTGTGTCATTTTCATAAGAGAACTTATGCAGTGTGTACAAACAAGTACAAATCTGTTACCAGGGCAGATATCTTTCTCTCTGTAGATTTATGATAGTGATATGATGTATTAATCATAATTAACATATATTGACATCAGAGGTTTCCTGTAGATGTTTAATGAGCTTCTCCTCTCAGGATGTTCATTACATCAGTAATCGTGATTGCATTAAACTGCTGTCTCTGTTCTACACTCACTTATACAGTCACAGAAAACACCCTGCGCACACCACAGTCTCACTGACAGCTCACTTTACATGCAGCTGGTCTTGTGTACTGAGAGACATCAGGTCATTCAATTCCTCATTCACACCTGTCTATACAGCAGTAATGTGTATGAATAGTCACAAGGTTCATAATTTGTCATGTTGTTCATCATTATCATGTAGTTTATGTAGTGTTACTTGTCTGGTGTGTTCTCAGAAATTAAAATACTTACCGTGGCACATTTATGCAAATACATTTTGGAGGTCATTCTGGGTAATTCTGTACTGTCCCTTTAAGTTCTGCAAAATGTTTTCCCTTGATAAGTTCCGCAAAGCAGCAGAACTGCCCTTACTGTAGTTCTTACCGTAAAAACCACAACTGTATGACCATATAATCCTCTGAAACATTCTCATCTAATCAACTCAAATGATTATAGTTGTAACACTCAGGTACTGTGATGGTTTTTACTGTATTATAATGACGATGTTTTGCATGTGACCTGCTGTGTGCTCATGACAGTTCATCTGTACAATGCTGCATCAGCCGCGACCTCTGCAGGACCGGTCACTTTAATGGGGCCGAAGGGTCCCTGCAAATGCTCTTAACATCCCACACAGCTCTCACAGATTAATGACGTCACTCAGTCAAGGTGAAACTCACACAAAGAGAATTTTACTCACCGGAAGGCTGTTCTCTGCAGGAGTACAAAAATGTATTAGTTATTATGTATGATTATTATCTGTCATTAAAGCACATAAAATAATGTAACTCATCAAGTAACTCATCGCAGAAAACTCATCTCATTTATTGATGATTGTAGAATATGATCTGAGACATTAATAAATCTCTCGCTCTTCCACTGCTGTGCTGTAGAGAGAGAGAGAGTGATGTCTGATTATGCTGCACTGACTGATGTGTGACGCTCCTCTTCTGAGGTCAGCGAGTACCTAACTGTCACTGACAGTCATGCGTATTGCTAAATCATCTGCATGCATGCATATATATATATATATATATATATTGCATGTATGCATCAAACAAGCTACATTGTAGACATGCATTATTTTCCATGTGCATGTATACAGTACACTTAACGTGTTCAGAAAGTGCTGAAATGCAGTTACACCAGGGAAAAGCTGCAGTGAGAAATGCGAGTGGATTGAGTAATGCAGTGACTGTGTGAAATGTAGCATGTGTTTGTCTTCACTGACCCTGCGCTTACACAGCTCATGTGTCAGGTTCATTTCAGCACGTAATATCAACTTTTGTGAAAGATAAAAAATGTTTGGCAGAATGTTAAATGGTCTTTTTAATGGTATAAAATAAAACATGGATACAGTACAGAACAAAGTCACATGGGTTTGTAATGACATCAGTACATGACGGTTTGTTTGGTTTGTTATTTCAGAGTGAGATATTCCTTGTATGCTGAATATAAGTGAATTTTGTATTGAGCCACTAACAAATTAAGCATAAATGAGTACAAAAAACACGTTATAAAGTTCCAGTGCCACAGGACAAAGTACTCTTGCACAAGATAAATGATCTGTAAACAAGTCTAAATATTTTAAACACTTTTTGCTATGAAGTCAATTTATTTTATTTCAAGGATATTTAGATATTTTTATTGGAAAACAGCACACACAGACGGAGTAAAAATATTTTATATTGTCGACAGAATGAATGACCGTGCTTTTGTTTAAGTGTGATTATTAAAGATGACTTTATTGTGTTTTACTTTGACAAAGATTTCAGGTAACATTAGCTTGTACTAGCAGTTACTAACTCTGTCCGTCAGTTAATCCATTCAGCTGCAAAGAGAGAGGAGGAACTGACTGAGGTACCTCTGAGAGTTCGTGGGAGATGAATATTAGCCTCTGTGATCTAATAATAAAGTAATCCAAAATGTGCAGTTAGTGAAGTAATACAGAGGCCTGACCACACAGAAGTCCTGCCAAGATGGTTTTTATAAACTCAGTTAACCAGTTGACTCCAGTTTACTCTCTGACTGTGAAACACAGAGCATGGGCTCACACTAGACTGCAAGCATGGGAAATTACTTTGGATTCTGAGATGAATATTAGAAACAGGATATGATGTCACACTCATGAGCTTCTTCTTCTTTGCATTGAGCAAGAGGTCAGTTTGTGAGAACAGTAGCTGGTGATGAAGCTGTTTGTGAGGGTATGATCACAGAGCAGCAGACAGAGGGACACACTGTGACAGCTGATTCAGAGCATCAGGTGAGCTTCTCTCATCTTTCTTTAATCAGTGGAGATGACATTACCCAGATGTACTGCTCATGAAGCAATTCCTCTCTGTTTAAAGTCAACACAGAAAAGACACACAGCACCAGTGAGGACATTCTGAAAGATGTTGTGTCTGCTCCAGTGATCAAGCAATGCAGGTCTTAATGGCTGATGCCAAAACTGATATCTGGAAACCAATCCGCCCAATCAGACACAATTATCAGACCCTGCCAATAATCCCGAAATGACCAAATAGAAATAAATGCTCTGATAAATAGAGTGAGTGAATAAATAGTGAGTGAGTCAATATATTGGGCCATCACTTGTTCAGAGTGGCATCAGCAGGTGTAATCATCCACTGAAGAGCAAACAGAACACAATACATCCTCTGAATGGCTCAGTGAGATTGTAAAAACAATTTCAGCCCCGAACAGAAACTGGAATTAAGCGTGTTCCCACACTCCTCCAGTGTGATGTTGTAGTGCTGAAATGAATTTGCAGAGCAAAACAGTAAGCGCACACAGATCAGCGCCGACCTCTCGCATGATTGTTCTTCGGTTGTGATTCTACAGTTATAATGACATCTGCCATTTTTTGCTTGCTCCCAACATGCCGCCTGTGTTTATATATTATCCAGAGGTCATAGTCTGACCTCAGCTCAGATCACTGCACTTTGGGTCAGAGATTTCCCATTTTTCATTGAGCAAAAAACATGAAGCTGCCTGGTGAGCTTTTTACGGTTGTTCTCTGTACTGTATCTGAGGAACTGGACTGTAAACGCTTTACAGAGCTGATAGCACATGCTGGACCACAGATGCAGCTTTGCTGATGCAAAGAGTTGAGATTGATGTACTGTACGCGGAGAGGGCCGGACCTCTCAATACAGCTTCTCATACACATGACTGTACGATGTGTAAGTCAAGATTTACAATGTATGACATGATGCAAATTTGAATCATCTTAAATGTGAAAATGCTCTGTGGTCTTTTGTCCAGTATAACGTTTCACAGCACTGGTAATGTATCTCTCTCTCCCAGACAGCTGACCTGCTGATAGAAGCCATGATACACCTCCAACAGACCAGATCTTGTTTCTTAAGATCCTGCCTGACAAGAGTTTCAGATTTCTGTGTTTCTCTGTTTCTTATTCCCCCATCAGTATGAACATTTTCTCTCTTCACTGACTGAAGGCAAATCTTATAAAGAGTTTTATAGTTTTATGAAGAGTCTTATAAATTGATCTGCAGGAGACACTTCATCTAGCTGCAGATGTTTCAGATAGCAGAGCAGATGAAAACTTCCTCTGATTTTATTCTTGTATCATGTCACACGTGTCTGTTTATGACTTTCAGATGAGATCTCAACAACATCAACAACCGACCCTGGAGGTTGTGTTTCCCTTTAAAAGTCACGGCGCGCTCGGATACGCAAGACGCACGCAGAAGCTGCTGCAGCAGTGGAGAACACTGCTGAGCTGTGCAATTTCAGCTGCCAGTGAGCGCATTAGAGAGGAGGAGGGGAGAGCGCGAGAGAGAGAGAGAGCTGTAGAATGAGATGCGGAGAGAGACAGAGAGAGAGAGAGAGAGAGCTGTAGAATGAGATGCGGAGAGAGAGAGAGAGAGAGAGAGAGCTGTAGAATGAGATGCGGAGAGAGAGAGAGAGAGCTGTAGAATGAGATGCGGAGAGAGAGAGCTGTAGAATGAGATGCGGAGAGAGAGCCAACAATGTCATTCCATTCAGCAGCAGTGCTGCAGTCAACTTCACCCTGCAGGAGCACGTGGAGAAGATAAGAGCTGTGAGTGAGTATGTGGAAGTTTGTCTTTCTGCAGGGCTGGGGGTCACAGGGAGAACTTCTCAGCACTTGCTGTGGGCTTCAGAGCGTGGGGCTGTTTCTGTTGTTTTACAGTGTGTGTGTGTTTAGAAGGCTGTCAACACAGGCTTCAGTCTTAAAGGAGCTCTGCTTCACTGACTGTGATGACGCGGGCCGATGCCGGCCGGTCGGCACTCTTCCTGTGTGTGTGTGTGTGCGTGTGTGTGTGTGTGTGTGCGTGTGTGTGTGTACTCTAGTTGCATGTGAGATTCCAGCCACTGAGATCATTTAACAGAAAGTACAGAACTGACGCCTGCAGGCATTAATAAAAGATGCGGGCCAGACGTTTTGGGCTGCGGTGCTGCTTAACTCACAGAGACGGTACTTTGCTGCATGTGTGATGTGTCTGGCTGGCATGCGTGAGAGTGTCTGCATGGCAGCTTGTCCTGCATCCCGTACAGCAGGAAATGAAAGGGTTAAAGAGTCTGCAGCAGATGCAAAAGTGGAAGTCAAATTTTGGGACGGCCCGGGGAGGACTGAGTGGCTTGTGAGCGTGTCAGCTAAGACTGTCACCAGCACGACTCTTGAAGAGATGCTCAGACAGACGCTTTTGACAGGAAGTTTAGAAGCCCAGGTGCTTAAGGGTCCGAGTGTCTCAAGAACCTCAAGAATTTGCATGCGTGTGTGTGTAAGTACACCTGTGTGTTTGTGCGTGTGAGGGATTTGTAAATCTGATGCTAAAGTAAATAACCAGTCAGTGTGGAGACTGTACTCTTGCTAACTGTCCCGTCCGAGAGAGAGAGAGAGAGAGAGAGAGGGAGGGAGGGAGGGAGTAAAATAAAGCAGCAGGGGTGATCCATAGACTCATAACTCTTCACTGCAGGCTTTCTGTACTTCAGTCCGCTCTCTAATCAACCTTTATACTTAGCAACATATCTGCTTCCGGGTTTTCCCAAAGGAATATGTGATAATCCTGTTTATTCTGTGAGCTTTTAAACATAATGCTGCAATTCATGTAGATTTCACAAGTCTCACTCCACACCATCTAATTCTCATTACCTGCACTGTGAACTGGGTAATGATGAGTTCAGCTCAGGTTACACACACAGCTCATCCCAGGCTGCGTGTTGTGTATGTATTAGTGTATAGAGCAGGATTCAGTCAGTATATGACAGGAATAAGATATTCTCTGCTCTTCTCTGCTGTTTCTATCTGCTCTCAGTTGTGTGTGTGTGTGTGTGGGATGAGGGGTCTCTGCTGCTCAGCCGAAAGCACATTGTCGCACTCACCTGTTCTTAACACTCATTCTCCTGTTCTCCTACTCCCCCTAGTTCTCTCTTTTTTGCATCAGCTGGAAGGTATGGTACAATGTGAACACACTTTTAATTGTATTCCTGCAGAAACATGCACACATGCAACACTTTCCCTCAAGCTGCACATGCAGCACTTTTGCTCCGTCACTGTTCCTCATTAGAAGTTACTGATAGAAAGCATCAGACGGAAGGAAAAGTTGCCCTGCAGCGTCCTGCAGCAGAATCCCTGCAGTACTGCTAAAACATGGCAGTAGCTGCAGCCGCAAGACATGCAGGCACGTGGGCAGAGAGAGAGAGAGAGAGAAGAGAGGAACATTATGGGAGTTTGTTTCTCTCGACTGACCGTGTAACTGAGTTTGGCAGCTCAGAGTGTGAATATGTCCTCTGTCCCGACAGAAAGAAAGAGAGAGAGAGAGAGAGAGAGAGAGAGAGAGAGAGAGAGAGAGAGAGAGAAAGAATAAAATAGAATAGGACAGATTAGCCGTCTTACACAACCCCCAACACACACACACACACACACACACACAGCCCAATGGTGCATTGTCCTGCAATAGTTCTCCAGTCCTGATGATGTCATCAATGCAGCAAAGCTTTGATCTTCCTGGAGTAAGAACCACACGCGTGTCCTCCATCGACCTTTAACCATTTCATTCATCCCTCATAACCTGAAGAGATCATCACACAACTGAAACAACTTCTCACAATCTGCCAACCAGTCAGCAGAGCAATGCAGAATATTTCAGGCTTGTAAAGGGATTTTCTGATGACGCAATGAAAACAAATGCAGCAGACAGAAGGCCAATGATGCGCCGTTAACAGCCACTGCAGCACGTGTCTCCATCACTCAGCTGCAACAGTCCTCACATGCTCTGCCTGCATGCATGCTCTGATGCTGCATGGCCCGCTGTAGATGCTTGAGATGCAGGATCAGAGTGAACTCTCAGTGCAGGACAGCGTGTGCTGATGGAGATGAACACTCTGCTCTTTTTATTGGTAAGGTCATCAGTGTTGAACTGCTGCAATCCAGTAGAGTTCAGTCCAAATACTGTAATATACTGCGACCCAAACAGCAGAGAGAGAGAGAGAGAGAGAGAGAGAGAGAGAGATTAACATATAGAGAGAGGCCACATTTACTGTGGTGCTGAGCTGTGTTGCTACACTGCAACTCTGGCTGCAGAACTTTCTCAGGAGTCGTGCATTACTGCGGTGACCTCTCGCTCTTATCACAGTTTTGTGTTTTATTACTACACAAATTATGCGGATGTGTATTCACTGAGGATTCAGGTAAGTGCATGATTATTTAATTATCAATGCTTAAAATAGTTCATTTAATGTAGGTAAACTTAGAAATCAGAATCAGAATCAGAAAGAGCTTTATTGCCAAGTAAAAATTAATTTCTTGCCAAGAAATTAAATGCATGTTTTGTCAAAAACAGTTTTCCTTGTCAGGTCCCGTTATACTTTTAAAAATAATGGTTTGAAAATGATCTGAAATTGTAAGTGCAGAAGGCTACTTTGATTCAGCAGTGTGGCGCAGTAAGAAGTGCACCGCCAGGGGGCGCAGTTTATAAACTCCCTCAGAGAACAGACTGAACTTACAGTATGAGATTGACTGTACCGACGCTGCTGTATTTTACACTGTTCAGATACATAAATACAGTACAAGAACACACTCGCTGCTCTGATGCCAAATAAAGTGACGGCAGTATTTCAACACAATTATTAATTGTGCCTCAATAATAATTATGCTGTCCCTTTAAATTTCTCTTTCACAGAGAGCGTAAATGAAACATCTGCTTTAAAAAATTGGAAATAATTTTGCATGTAAATTGAATCATTGAGTGATATATTTTGTCCAAGTTTTGTTATTTATAACTGTTTTTTAAAATAGTTTTTTGTGTCACATTAATACATAACAAATGTGTGTGTGTATGTAAATTAATTGTAACATTTAATAACACCCCCATTATGCCACCAAACTAACGTAGACATTATTGTTGTCTTTTAACATGTCTGTGTTGTAGTTTTGAGTGACTTCAGCACTGTTGTTGTTTTCTGACACAAGCTGTGGTCTGAACATGCTACTGCTAGTGAATCCCGTACAGTGATGAGGTCTGATGTGTCTGTCATGTGACTCTCTCCTCTCCTCAGCTCCTCAGCTCCACTTGCTCCTCTCTGGAGTTGCTCCTGCTGAGGTTACAGTGTAGGGGGCGCTATTGTGCACAGCAGAACATGTCTTGACATGTTCATGACATTGTATCAGGCTGTGAGATGGAGTTTGTGATTCACATCAGCTCTCTAGTTGTTTTCTCACTCATCTGACCTGTACAAGAGGACACTACAGTACAGCTCCATCAGAAATGATGCTAGCATGATTTAATGAATGTCTTATAGAAAGGGTAAGTGTGTCACTCCGCAGGTGCTGCTTGTGTGAGAATTAAACCTTTATTTATTTAAAACACCCTTTGTTATTTTATAATGACAGTATATTTTAAATTGCACTGTTAATTGGCTAGAGTAGAATTATTTTCATGTGTGCACTTACTGTCTGCTCTGGTGTCTCTGTCTTATCAAACTGTAAAGTGAATTGATTTGGTAAAACCAGAGTCACACTGGTTCTGCCTCTGAGTGTGAACTCTGAGATAAATGACTCTGTGACTCTGCGCTCATCACCTTTGCTGCTCTGCTCTCCGTTCATGAGCAAATACTGATGACCTTAAAAACAGAGAGAAGCAAGGAGAAGAGAGGAAGAATGCACCAATCAGTGTTTTGTGTTTGGACTGTTTGGACTCTGGTGACTAAAGAGATGTTGTGGTTCGTGTCTTTGATTAAACAGATACTGAGAGATCCCTGATCACAGCACAGGCGATTGGATCTCTGATGGCTTGACCTCTGGGGCTAAAGGTGAGACAGGCTTGTTTTATGGGCTCTCTGATTGCTGTACATTTATTTGGTGGATCCCAAAGCAGTTACTTCGTGAACCAGTGGTTAACACACAAGCACGTCTGCTGTTGTCAGGAGCTTCAGTGTGCTGACAGCAGTTTGTTTCTCTGTCTGTTTAAATTATTAATGCGTTCCAGCTCTACAAACAGAGAGCAACATTGATCGACAGTCTCTTGAGTAAACTGGTGTTGTTTAGGATGTTTGCATGTTATCTCCTCATAGAGCTTTGCAAAGACTTCCGTCTTTTAAGAAATGATTATATTATTTTATTGACTTATTACATTATTATTTTAAATTTGTACTGTAAGATGAAATATCATGCAGTGTTGGGAAAGCAACAGAAGATGTAACATCAACAGGGTGATGAAAATGGAGTTATATACACTTAAATATAGCTGAAAACATCAGCAGTATTTAATTCCTGTTATTTCCTGTTAATGAGGACCTGAACTGCTGCACAGGGATTTACATGAACAATTCAAACTAATCAATTCACTTGACTGGAACTTCTCAATATATGAGAGTGTTTAGCAGAGTGTTCAGTTTAACAGAGTGTTCAGTTTAGCAGAGTGTTCAGTTTAACAGTGTTCAGTTTAACAGAGTGTTCAGTTTAGCAGAGTGTAATTATTTTAATCCATGAATGGATTAAAAAATAAAATGACACACAAGTTTATTCTTTTAATGATTAGAAAGAAAAACATAGAAAGCCCTTCAGGAGGTAAATATTTCCCTTTATTTAAAATATTAATTTCTCAATTAAAGGAATACAAGACTCTTGCTCAGTGACATTTAGAAGTTCTTTCCCTTTAAGATCAAGATTATGTCTGAGGAATGAAATGACTGTTGTACTATAGACAGAGTGACAGACCCGAGAGAGACACAGAGAGAGAGACACAGAGAGCGAGAGACAGAGAGCGAGACAGACAGAGAGAGAGAGACAGGGAGAGAGAGAGAGAGAGAGAGAGAATGGTGCTCAAAACAAAATGCTTCTTTTACAGAATCATGTCCAGATGTGGCTGCTACGACCTCACGTGAGCAGGTAAGTGTCATTCATTTTAAAACTCAAAATTCATTTATTCATCTGTTGCTGTGTACCAGTACTAACTAGTTCTGTGTGATCTGATTTATTCATCTGTTGCTGTGTACCAGTACTAACTAGTTCTGTG